>JASAND010021421.1:0-13864 GCA_030248195.1 Trissonchulus latispiculum | reverse complement strand
GTACTTCGTTCAGTTACGTATTGCTGTGATGCAACCAGTGGTTTAAAATATATAACTTCAGCAAACGTGGGAATTAAAAGTTCCTGAAAATAGGAAATACTGAAAAATCTTAAATCACCAAACAAATCTTAAAATATGTTTTTCATAAGCCAGTTTCTTTGCATTTTTTGTGTGCGAGGAAGTCATGCTTGTGCGGTCAAATGAACGGAAAAGGGGGCGGGTGGGGCTCTAAGAAATATCTTGAACTGTAAAGGTTGAGGGTTGAAGTTTTTTATGAGCTGGTCTAGTGAGCGGTGAAATTGGGTATGACTTCCGAAAGGTGAGGGGGAGCAAACTGAAGGGAAAATTTTAATGTGTTTCTTTCATTCGCGAAGATTCGCGGTGTCCGAACCCAAATTTTTCCTGAAATTGGAACATCATAAATGAGCAAATAATTAAGAATAATACATAATATATACATACCTAGTTTTGTAAACTGAAACTGAAAACTTTTGTCGACAATTGTAGGACACTAGCTAAATGGGCTTGATCGTTGGGTTAATTTTAGTGGTTGCGCCCTCACTTTCTCATTTACCACCCACACTTGGCTCAACCCCCATTTGTTTGGGCTTCCCGCCCCCACTCGACTTGAGGTGCCCTGGAATTGCTAAATTTTAAAGATTGTTGACCTAAATTTTCAAAACTTCTGGCTTCGCCGGAATTGTTTGCTGTTAAATCGTCTTTTGTGCCGCTAAAATTGAATTAAAAACTGTTTAAAACAGTACATGTGTATGGAAAAAAGGCTAATTTTACTGCATTTTTGGCCAATTTAGACCGCTTAAGGGGGGGTCCATTACATAGGAAATTTAAAAAGTTGTCATTTTTCGCGTGCGCCAAAAAGTTCTCCCGACAAACGTTGGTGAATCTGGACAAATTATGCATTAAATTAACTCTAAAATGTTAGACTGCGGTACCCTGGAATTAGAATTTTAATTTAGGCCTTTAAACTTTTTTTAATTAATTTTTGAAGGATTAAAATTTGATACGACTTGAGGATCAACTCAAATTTTAATCCTTTAAAAATTAATTAAAAAATTTTAAAGGCCTAAATTAAAATTCTAATTCAGAATTTTACAGTTTAACATTTTAGCTTTATTTTAATGTATAATTTGTCCAGATTCACCAACTTTTGTCGCGAGATCTTTTTGGCGCACGCGAAAAAATGACAACTTTTTAAATTTCCTATGTTTAACACATGAAATCTCAACTTTGAGGTGAAATTACTCGACGACCGTAAGAGCTACGACTTTAATTTTAAAAACTCGTTAAAATATACCGTTTGGACAATATAATATGTGAAAATCAGCGAGATCGGAGAAATTCGAAAAAATGGCCCAAAAATGGACCCCCCCCTTAACTGCCCTATTTTTGACATTCCCACTCTCGCTAGTAGGAGTAGGCTTCCACCCCCACTTTTCGCCCAAGTAGTTCAGCTGGCGTATGTTGAAGGTAGAGACTCCCAGACCTATGTATATACCCTCTCCTTTTGTCCGCCCCTCAAGTAATTCCGGTGGAATTCTCTCGATTAATACTTAAATGTGGAACATCCCGAACCCGACTGTCTACGAGTGCTCAGAACATTTGCTGTTGGCTTTGTGGTAACCTAATATATTTGACCGGCTTTGATTTATTTGTAATCAGTGTTCGTGAATCGTTTCATGTTTATTTGGGTACACTTTTGTGAAACAAGCAGGAGTCATATGATTTGGTTATGACTTGACTTCGTAGAATTTTCCGTATGGTATCCTTGGTATGCATGTACTTTCGTTTTGTTGTTCAGACGAATGTTAATTTATCGAATTCTAACGACTGGTCTGTTCTTATGCTACAGTTGTTGAGCTACATTTCCAGTACAAACTCGCCTGCATACCTTGATAAAAACATATTTGTTACAACAAAAAGACATTTGATAGAATTTCATCTCTATATAGAAAATGCTGAAACAGTGCTTAATTAATGACTTTAGACAATTTTATTATAACCAAGAAAAATAGCGTATTATGAGATAGGTAAACATTAGTGTCCAGTGTTTTTTTTTGCTCGGACACTTTTGCGCTCTTCTGCGCACTGCCCCAAAATTTTTTGCGCAATTTGCTAAAAAAGTGCGCATAGCAGGAAAAATGCTAAAAATTAGCATAAAATTTCTGTTTTGCATTTAATAGTAATTGCACGACCTTTCTGCAATGTTGAGAGCTGTTGATTATAAGATTCCAGAACTTAATGGCTGAATAAATTTGCAAACTCACTTATCTTTGCAACGACGGGTCTGGTGCGCAGAAGCAAGACTTTACAAAATAGCAACCATTTAACTGTACGTATGATAATCTTCAAGTTTTATTGAAGTAAAAGTAAATTTTTTATCAAGTTTTATTGATATAAATGGAAATTTTTATTCCGTCAATTTAGCAAAATGATGAATCCTTATGCAATTTTTAAGTTGTTTGCAAGCTAAGAATCCTCTCTGCTTTTTATAAAAACAAAAATACATGCTAGTTTGAAATGTCATCGAAAATTACGCAGTCTTCGGAAAACGATTCCGACATCTGACTCAGTAATTTTCAGTGCTAAGCCCTGAGCATCTCTATTTTCAAATGCTTTTTGAACTGTCGGTGGGTAGAGAAAACACGGATAATAACATACGTAAACCTAGCTGTCACGGAGTCTCTTGTTAAGGTTTTGTAAACTTCTCCAAAAACTGCCAAACTAAAATTAAAATTTAGCAGTTATTTCATAACTTGAGTATGCAATGCGAGTTGCATATACAAGCTTGAAAATCACACGTACGTTAGGCCATGGGTGCTTGTATATTAATGCTAGCATGTTTACTGAAAGTTAGGTCGCAATTTAGCGATAAACCAGTAGTAGGGAAGCAAGGATGGGGGTCTGGGGGCGGAGCCCCCAGGAAAAATTGGAGATTTTTGTGAAATTGAGAGCCAGGAGCAATTTTTCTGAGCACTTTGGGCAACTAATTTTTAGTAATTTACCCTGCGTGTCGCTAGAAAAGGTGCGCACGCGTGCGCACAAGCCCAAATTTTTTTGCTAATTTCAGAAAAAAAGTGTGTCATTGCGCACTTTTTTGAGCAAAAAAAAACACTGTTAGTGTCCTCTTTATTGTTGAAAACGGTTCAAAATGGAGTCGCTTGCAGTTCTGTAATTCCTGTTGTATTGCTTTGAGTATTCGGAGTTTGACTTCTGCCTGGACTGGTTGTTTTTAGGAATTTTTTATTGGAATTGCTTTGTTAGGGGCTAATTGTGACCCCATCCATCGATGGGGGCTCACCCAAAATGAGAATGGGAAGGAGGCCAGTTTTTTGCAAATATTTGTTTTATGTGTAAAACCTGCCAGAATTTGCTAAAATAGCTAATTTCAGATGTTTTCTTGCTGAAATTAGGAAATTTCTTGCCGGGAAAGCTTATGACTATTTAGGGCAAAATGGTAAAATTTGCAAAATGTTTGGGTTACGTATGGGCCGAAGTCGGAATTGGGGGGGAGAAGGCTTTCCAGGAGAGATCGCCGATTGGGAACCCCAGTAAAAATAAGCCTGGGGGATTTTAATTGACAGCATTTGAGCTCTACTAACCAATTTTCTCACCAGTGTCGCTCACTGACTATCTAAGTCCATTGCTATGTCCGACAAGCTGTCGGCTATATGACAAGCCCCTTTTTCAGTTTTTTTGATTTTGTGTTGGTTATTATCTTCATTCTTGAAAATGCCATTTTTATTGCTATGCCATATCCGTTCTCACTGTGCAATTTGTTTTGTTTTTGCTGGTTTATTTCCTTGCTTCCTTGTCACAGTAGAGATCACCCATGTTGGACCAATTGCTCGATTTGCTTTGCGAAAGTCTTTAAGTATATCTGAGGTCGGAGCCGAGAATTCTCAAAAAATTAAAGGTAACTGCTTAGGTTTTGCAGTGTTTTCTTCGTTTTCTTTGAAAAGTCGACCGACACTTGAAAATACTGGTTTTTTAAGTAATATACTTCAGAGTGCAATTTATTAGCAAAGATTTTGATTAACCTTTTTGGCCACTCAGGTGAAAGATTGCAGAGACCTTTTCATACCGTCTCACCTTGTTCATGTTATTCCTGTCCCACATTCCGAATTCCGATTTTGTATGTTTTTCTTTGTGGTAATCGTAAAATCCGAATTTTGTCCGACTTGTTCGATGTAGTTACTTACTGGTTTCGCTGTTCTTAACCGCATAATACGTATATATATGCCCGCTGTTCTTTGAATAAAGAGTTTGTTATATACAGCAGTGTGACTTTGTTGACGTTGGAATTGAGCGAGTACTATGAATATACGCTCTGTTCGGTCGGTAATACATTTCCTAGGATAGTATGGAGTACTAGTTTGCCACGACAAAGTATGGTCGGACTTTCGGAACTGAAATGTGTCATGGTTGGTTATTTGGGCTTTAGACCAAAGTAGTTATAGTTTTCACTGCCAGGAGTATGAAAGATGTGCTGAGTAGTATCAAGAGTACATAATAGAAAGTGGTTGCAATTCTTGCGCAGAATGGGCAGATCATGTTAGCTATTCTTGGTTCATTAAGTGTGAACTTGTCTCCTCTGAAAGTATCGAAGAGTTGAGGTGGTTGCTATCTTGTCCTCCGTAGCCCATTTTGCTTCGCTTGCTGCAGTCCAATCCTGAAGATGTATATCTACACTGTAGAGGCTTGATTAGAAACGGATACTTCGAAGGACTAAAGCAAACTGCAGTTTTTTCATAAATCTTGACGTCTTAATTTTTCTCTGAGCCAAATAAGTAGTCAAGACTGGGGACATATAATTCAGTCTTTCGTTACAAAATGTTCTGGAAAAATTCACAATAGCATTTAAGAAACTTAACCTGGGGGCCATTCTTAGCGTGACAAACCGAAACCATCCTGCCAAAACCTTGTGGCATATCACTGGTGGAGTTGAAGTCTGTTGCAGTTTCTGCAAGCAGGAAAAATTTCAGACCAATAGTTCAGTCCCAGCTTCGGTTAAGTGTTGTTTCAGTAAACGTTTTTAGTTTCAGTTTTAGTCGGCGATCCAACATAGTTTCAGTTTTAGTTTTAGCCGGGGTTCGGAAATACGAATTTGTCTCAGTTTCTGTTTTAGCTTCAGTCTGAGTTTCAGTTTCGGTTTTAGTTCATTCAAAAAATGCAATTTCTCTCAGATTTAATATCAAGCATAATTGTATGCTTAGTCAGCCTTCCTCTGCAATGAAATATAGCAGCTCTAATGCAAAATTCAAGCAGACGCGCGTCGACTCGCGTATACAAGCGTCTGCAGGCGTTCGTGAGCATGAATTCGTTAAAATTTGTTTTAAACGGCTAAAACGGCATATATATTAGCTGAGCTGCATTCGCAACTGTGAAGGCAATGCACCTTAAATCTTCGTATCTACAAGTTTTGAGAGAAAACTGGAACTGGTTTCAGTCGGCGTTTACTAAACTAAAGTCTGACCAAAAAGTCTTGGAACCGAAATGTGAGCGGCTGTCCTGAGTTACCATTTGAAGGTAGCCTATATAATGTATATATTTTTAGAATGTTCAGGAGCCCGAGATTTCAAAAATCCGGAATTCCGGGTTTCATTCACGGAAAATTTAAAAAGTTTTTCGCCCAATTTTTATCGCAATCAAAATTTTGTTTTTATAATCGAATAGAGCTGCTCCAGCTACAAATTTTTGCTCTTAGAAGGTTATCACGAAAATGCAACCAATTTCCGGAATTCCGGGTTTTCAAAATTTCCGGATGTTAAAAATTATCGCCAATACCCACGAGATGGATATCATTCGAAAGCTCTTATCGAGCTGAACAACTTTTGTAATAGAATGAACTCTTGAAAATGCGCGGAATTTGAGAAAACCGGATTTTCCGGATTTTAAAACTTTTCTCCAATACCCCACAATATGGCTATCATTCGAAAGCTCTTGATGAGCTGAACAAAGCTTGTAATAGAACCAATGTCTGAAAATGCACCAGATTCCCGAAACCTACGAATTCAGGATTTCACTCTAGCTTGGAAATTTTTCGCGAATTCCGAGAAGTAGGCTCATTTCTGCGAGTTGGCTCTATTTACAAGATGTGTCAGCTCTTCAAGAGCTTTCGAATAATACCCATATTGGAGAAACTTTGAAAATCCGGAAAAACCGGTTTTCTCACATTCCTGTAATTGTGTGCATTTTCAAGAGTTAATCTTATTACAAAAGTTGTTCAGCTCGATAAGAGCTTTCGAATGATACCCATCTTGTGGGTATTGGAGAAAATTTTTAAAATCCGGAAATTTTGAAAACCCGGAATTCCGAAATTGGTTGCATTTTCGTGGAAAACTTGTAGGAGCAAAGATATGCAGCGGGACCAGCTCTATTCGATCGTGAAAACAAAATTTTGATTGCGATGAAAATGGGCGAAAAACTAAAAATTATTAATTTTCCGTGAATGAAGCCCGGAATTCCGGATTTTCGGAATCTAGAGTTTCTGAGGATTCTAATAATATATACATTATATAGGCTACCTTCAAATGATACCTCAGGACAGCCGTTCACATTTCGGTTCCAAGACTTTTGGTCAGACTTTAGTTTTAGTTTAAGTTTAGTTTCAGTGACTAAAACTGAAACCTGTGCAACCTAAGACCTAGTTTCAGTTTCCGTGACTGAAATATTAGCTTCAGTTCTACTAGGCTCGGGATAGTTTCAGTTCATTTTTTAAATTGCACCTACATAGATTTAAGGTGCATTCATAGTTCGAGATGCAACCAGACGCGCGTACGTAAGCGTCTGCATGCGTTCGTGAGTATGAATACGCTACAATTATTTTTAAACGGTTAAAACGGCATGTTACAATCAGAGGCGTCGACGCGCGGGGACGCGCGTCTCTCTGCGTTCGCGACATGAGTGCACCTTAAGTTTCATTCGGCTAGCCAACATGGTTTCAGTTCAGTTCAGTCCACTAACTGAGACATGGACACGCGTAATCGTTCTACCCAGGTACCCTAAGATTTTGCCACTTTATCGATATCCAATAAAAGCGGATAAAACTCATTTAGCTTGGAGTTTTTCCTGGACAGTTTTACAGCAGGCTAAGGTCTTGCCCTTTATACCCCCATTGCTCCCGAAATAGCAAAATTTGACGGATTGAGTTGAAATTTGGCAGTGGTATATAATATAGCTTTTTATTAGCTCAGGATAAATGTACATCTTTAAGCTTACAATTTCAGCTTATATTAAGTAAACAAAAAGCTGAATTGAAAAACGGATTTCAGATTCGTGCTCAGCGCCCCAGAAAACCCCTGTACGCAAGTTTTCAGGAAAATTGTAGGCAAAATGTTTTGATTCCCTTGGTGCGCCCTTATCAACTTAAATTTTAAAATTAAAAAATTTGCAATTTTTGCTATTTAAAGGTTTGTGCATTTTTGAAATCAGCAGGCCTGAAAACCTACAACCTACCCCTGTCAAATTTCAACTCAGACCGTCAAATTTTGCTTCTTTGGGAGCATTGGTGGAGGGGAGGAAGATATATAAACGGAAAGACCCGCAGGCTAGTGTCAGTCCAACTGATCGGAATCGGTCGGCTGCTGATTCGAAATTTGGCTTCTTGGGAGATGTGTGCCGGCTATCACTAGCGTAGTCCAGAAACAAATTCCAGGGGTGGTGGGCAAAAATTGGCGGGAGGGTGTCCCCAGAGGCTGGAAGCTGAAAAGTTTTTCTTAGGACTTTTTACAGATCACTCCTTGAAACATAAAAAGAATCTACAGCTCTGCATGCACTTTTCATTTTTGTAAATGAGGCACAAACTGGTTAAACGACGCCAAATGTATCGACTATTTGGTACTAATTTTGATGTGCAAAAATATTTTAAGAAGTGGGGGTTTACCCTTTTCAGAAAAAAATGCGGTGCGCCTCCACTCCACAGTTACGGCTGGAGGATTCTCCCATCCCATCCACTTCTGGCTACGCTTCTGAATGCAGTCTGAATCAGTACATAAAAGTGCATTAATCCGCCCAACTCCTCCCTAAAGAGAAAACTCTGGCGTAGGTGTGAAAATTATTAGTCCTTACTTACCTACCCCATCCCCCATTGTTGGAAGGGGACCGCCCTTGCAAAACAGTTTCTGGTACATCCTGGGTCGGGTTGATTGAGTGGTCTGAGGCGCTGGTCAGAACTTACGGTCGGTGGTTCGTTCGATCTCCGCAGGGCCCAAAGCTTTCTCGACTCTAGCTGATCTAGCTGTCCATCCGTAACTGGTCGGTAAATGGGTACCACAACGGTGGGAAGATAACAGGAGTCTGTGTAGAAGTCTCCTACCCCCTTCCACGGATGCAGTCATCAGTTGAGGTGACACTCCTGATTCTACGACTGAGAATCCTGGGATGCGCACCGGCACTTCATGTCCTGTGGCAGGACGAAGATACCTCATGGGCTTGCTCTAGTGGGAGGGGGCTGTGGGGGCCCCCATAAACATCCTTGCCCCAAAACCGTCCCCCCCAAAATCCCCCCAAAAAGTGGGTGGCCTTCTTGGTACCAACTTTTGCCGTAAAATAATCGCTCAGAAGATTAAATTTTCAAAAAATTTCCGTCTTCGCCGGCGATGTTTAGTCAATTTTTGCCTATTTAAACACTAAATCCGCTTATTTTTGGCGATTACTATAAAAATAGTGCAATTTTTAGCATGTTTTTTAGAAAAATTTTGAAAAATTCACCCCTCCCCCAAGAATGACTCGCCCCCCGAGCGGCCCCCCAAAGATCCCCCCAAGAATGACTCGTCCCCGAGGGGCCCCCAAAGATCTTTTAAGAAAAATTCCCTAGAATAAGCCCAGTATCTCCTGGGGTAAACTTTTACCTTTCCCTTGCCTCTTTTACACCCTGTTGAGAGAGACCTTGCCTATGTAGCGTGATGCTAAAACAGGACAGGACGGGGCTTTGTAGACTGGAAAAATATTTCGGCGGAATGTATAATTTCTTGCTTTCTAACCCTAGAGTTGTTGATAGTTTTCAGAAAACATTACTGAGGGCATAAAAGGGAAGTTTGTCTGCGCTGTAGTAAATCTTTAGTAAATCAGGTTTTCAAAGAATTAAACGGTTAGTAATAGCTTTTGAGACAAGTGCAAGAATTAGGAACACTACCTAGCATTGCTCTGGCTTTAAGCCTCTTTTTAGTCTTATCTGGAACCGTCCCCTTTGCAAAATTGCAGACTCGGGCCTAACATTTCCTATCGCCACGTCTCGGCTAAAGTAGATGTTTAACCTCCTCCTCCTCAGCTCTGCCCAGCCACCACTCCTGGGTTCGCCAGGGTTCGCCAGGTTTGTAAGAGAGCCAAAAACGGTTTCATCAGGAAATCCCACTAATCTGCTGAAAACGCATATACAGATTTGGGCCTGTTGCTTATATTTAGGCAATTTTATGAGTGAGAATGTTTGTTGGAAAAGTTTCAGGCGTTTCAGCTTAATGAAAATTGCTTAAGAAGTCTGGCAATGTCGGCAAGACTTTTGAAATTTCGAAGGTAACAAATTTAGCAGAGAACGTCTGTGGATGGTCCCTTCCTTATTCACTGGACCACCATAACTACTACCTACGTTCTTTCTCTTTTACTGTCTACCTTTCTGTACTGTATGTTGTCGCGACCTTATGTTTTTGTTTTCTTTTTTGTTTTCAGAAGTACGTTTCTTCTCTTTTAACGATGAATCTGGAAGACCTTCCGACGGACATACTCCTGAAGATTCTTTCCTACGTCCCCTGGAAAGAGCGAGTTCGTCTGGAAGGATCCTTTTGGAGAGGATTTGATGACGTGATCCTCCAATCCTATTCTGATGTGGATGAATTGATGATTGGATTGGAAGTGTCCTACTCGGGTCCGATCACAATGCCTCAGCTCATTCGATGGGCTCAGACGAGATTGTGGAATCTCTCAACGCTTCATATCATCTGCCCGATCACGTCGGAATCCATGGAATTGGTCGGTCAATGGCCACCTGATTTGCATAATCTCACTCTCACATTACCAGACCCCGTGAGTGCTGAATGTTGTGCAGGAATTCTGAAGGCCTTTCCCAGAGGGTTGGTCCGGTTGTGTTTGACCTGGTCTGGCGACTCATATAGTATTAAATTTCCAGCTGGCTTTGTATCAAATTTGTGTGACACTCTGCGAATCCGTTGTCCGAATCTGAAATCACTCGTCTTTGACATGGAAAATGCGCAGTTCGATGAGAAATCCTGGGAGATCTGGTCAGCCCTATCTAAACTTGATCTGGAAACGGTAGATTGGCCGTTGAACTTCCCGAACTATAATCCTCGGGACTTATCGGATTTATCGGTCTGGACCCAGTGGCCCGGATGTATTCGCTCTGCCAATCTGCGCTATCTCCGTGCAGATTCTGAAATGTTGCAGGCAATGCACAATATTACTGACTGCAATTTGGAAAAACTGGCAGGGACTCACGTATTTGTGGACGAACGAAACTTTCCTCCTAATTTGCATATTTTCCCACGCCTTAGAGTTCTAAAGTTTTGGTTGGGTGGCTTTGGGACATCTTGGGAACTTTTGGGTTTAAGTGGACAGCTAAGAATTCTTCATGTTGAATCTTATCTTGAGCAGATCCTGTGGAAATCCATTCAGTCTGTGACCTCTGCTAATCCTTATCTCACGGAAATCCTTCTCTGGAACTTCGGATTTACAGTAAAAATTGATACCCTGCTTGAGCTGGCTTCCGTTTCATCCCTTCGAAAATTGATCATCGGCCGTGTGGAATGGGATGGAAGTCCGCAGAATTTAGAATCGGTCAAACGATGTGACTCGATTTCTTCAGTTGAGGATCTGAGCTTGTGCCTGTGTCTCAGAAGTTTGCCGGAAACATTCTTTTCTGCTCTGTCGAAAATCTATCCCAATCTTAGACGTCTGAATCTGATACTGGCCAACGATTCGCCAGAAGCAGAGAACACTCCGACGCCGGCTATACTTCGACTGCCTTTGCTGGAATCTCTGGAAGTAGGTGGATGCGTGCAGCTAAACTGGATCCTAGAGACGGGAAGTTCTCTGACGGAAATTGTGGTTTCCCGGATTTCGAATAAATTTAGAATTTTCAAAGACAACAAACCTTGGGAAAGGTTCCCACATCTTGATCGCTTAAAGTTTTGGTTATGGTTGAATTCGCTGGTCGTGGACGGGCCGAGTTTGCGACGTCTGGAGATACCATATCGATACGACGAAGAGCATAGCATCAGCACTTGTCTAATTCCGTTTTGTGAACGCTTCAGTGGCTGTTTGACTTCGCTTTCGCTGAATATTTCTAGTCTTAATTCAGATGAAGAAAATAGAATTGGTGCCAAAGTCTTCGCAGACCATCTTCACTCTTTACGTCACCTCGAAGTGACCGAATATTCCTCTATAAATGGTCAACATTTTGCGACATATTTTGTTGGTTTTCGACTTCGCCGGTTTCAGACCTCCGTCGGTCAAGGTGACAGCAGTCATTCGAAGTCTCTACCACAACCTTCTTCCCTGACTTATTTGTTCTACTGTAGCGACGGCGTCTTTCTTCGTTTGTCTCATTCTTTGGAGTTGCTATCTGGAATGAATTCTGATAAAAACCGACCTCTGCTACATCGCTTTTTCAGACGCCGTTTTGGTAACAACGATTCTTTTCTTGACGATCCACCACCTATCATTGTGAATCAGAATTTAGTGTATGATGGCGCCAAAACCGAGTTGATTGATCTGTGCGACATGGAGAGCCTTAGATTGGATGTTTCTGCCTAGCTATATGCGTATTCTGTTTTCGACTGTTCTGTACTATATTGTAACATTGATGCACTTGGCTGGGCTTCTTCTGAGGTTTACTCCTTGAAGGGCGGGGAATTATTGGGTTGTCCAAATTTTCGAGTGGTAAAGAGTTCGGGGAGGGTCTAACTTTTTCTAAAAGTATGCCTGCAAGAAGTGGCCATATTTTTGTAGCGCACACTGGATGTGCCGGTTTTTATTGCAGAAGTGAGCAAATTTAGTGACCAAAGAGGCAATAAATTAAGTAATATTTCTCCCAAAAATCTGACTTCTGAGCATGTTTTAAAAAGAACTTGGTATTATTTTGAATGGGCACCACTTTTTGGAAAGGGGTCAACTTTGGGGTTAGTTAGTTTGTGGAGGATATGTATACACCCGTCCCTCCGAGTAGAATTTTCCGGTCATGTGCATATCCAGGATTTTTAAAAGGAGGAGGTCCAGCCCAAGAAGGAGGGCGGTCCGGCCCTACATTTCCCAAAAATTGTCAAATTTTGGCCAAAATTGCTAAAAATTGATAAAAATCCGAAGGGGGGGGGTCTGGACCGCCTAAAATAGCTAAAAAATGTCTCGGAGCCGGAAAAGTTTTTGAAAATTTACCCTCTAAACCCTATTTTCCGGGCACTTGGATTCTGGGAAGGGATGGCCCTAATCCTGGGGTGGGGTGCGACCCAAGTCTAGGGCCCCCCCCTGTAGAAAAAGCCAGCGCGTTCCGCCCCCTGCAGCAATTGAGGTGGAGTGTTTGCATCCTGCTCCCTCGACTTATCCTTAAATATGGACAATCCCGAATGTCTATGATTGGTCTGAACATTTGCTTTGTGGAAGCTTAATATTTTTGTGTCTTGCTTTGGTTTATTTGTGTTAGATTTTCTGAATCGTTTCATGATTGTTTGGCACTCTTTTTAGTGGAACATGCAGGAGTCATAGAATTCTCTTTGGGCTGATTCCGTATTATATATCTGATGACTGATGTATGGTATTACATAGGGTATCTTTTACAGGGGTCCACCGAAATTGACTTTTCCCCTGAGATTTTTGCTTCTTCCGCGGGATTTTGGGGGGGTGCGAAAATTTTTGCCAAAATAGGCAAATTGCAAAAACTTTAAACTTTAGAAATTTTTTCTTTATTTCTTTCTTTAGAAATTCGTCGAAGACGGAAAAACTATTGAAAATTTTTAGAGTAAAATGGTAAAATGTGGCACCTTTTTGCGTTTTCGTGTTGGTTATTTTCATTCTTGAAGCTGCCATTTTTATTGCCATGTCATATCCGTTCTCACTTTGTGCAATCTGCAATTTGTTTTTGCTGGTTTGTTTGCTTGCTTGTGCTTCCTTGTCATAGTAGAGATCACCTACGTTGGTCCATTTGCTCGATTTGCTCTACGAAAGTTATTTTAATTAGCTGGTATAGATAACTAAAATATTTTTCTAATTGGGTGGGGTGACTGAATTCGCATAGGAATACCAGATGCTTGCTTAGGTTTCGCAGTGTTTTCTTAGTTTTCTTTGATCAGTCGCCACTTGAAAATATTCGATTACTGAGTAAGATACTTCAGAGTTAAAATTATCAACAGTTTGATTACAAGTAATAAAAATGCTCCTCCGGAGCATGAAAAAGTAATATGGGTGGTGGTGAGGTTGTAAAATCAAGAGAGGACTAGTCTTAAAAATGCTTAATATGGGGCTAGGTTCAAAAAAAGAAGAGGACTAGGTTGTGGGCGAATTAATATGGGCACAGCTTCGCCGAGCAACCCATATTCGCGGACTGAAAAAGTTATATATTTTTATACGTACCAGTGTTCTGATTTAGTTACGGTACGTAAATAATATACGACTATGATAAACGAGTTTTAGTGGAAGCAAACGTTTCTTTCGATAAACTCTTAATATTTATCTACTGAGCGTTTTAACCACTTATATATAAGAAAAGTATATATTTCAACAATAACTTCAGGATCAGGACACTCTCCGACGATCTTCTATTAGGGGGAGCGCGTTAGCGCTCCCCCTAGAATAGGGAAAATTTGACGCAATGTGTATAATCTGGACATTGTTTGGCCTGGGG
>JASAND010021420.1:0-23832 GCA_030248195.1 Trissonchulus latispiculum | reverse complement strand
AAAATTCAGATATAGGGCTACCTGAAGTCTCATCCTTCATTTTCCCTATGACTTTTTTATTTTTTATGGAAAACAAAGGATGGTCCTTCGGATAGTCACTAAAATCAAACAAATCAGCATCAGTTAACATATCCTTATATACATCATCACATTCAATAACATAACAAAGACTGTCAGTGTCTGTAAATAACAATTTACATTTTGATTCATACTTAGGTACAATATAATTGTAGTGAAAATTGTACATGAGCAGTTTCGACAAATCAAGCACAGTAAACCCCACGTATATGGGCTTATTGAGCTCAACTGTCACTCGACTCATACAAACCGCCACCAAATCCTCATTAAAAACAGTTGCCCGTTCAAAACGAGGGTTTGATACCAATTTGCGGAATCGAGTCTGATCATGAACAAATTCAACTGTCATATGTCTACGTACATTCTCCATAGTTTTACCAAATACCGCATTATTTAACAATTTAAATAAATTTTTCTCAAAATCAGACTTGGCATTTTTTCGCATCTCAGTGTTAAAACCGATATACCTTTGCATCCAGGCAGATTGTTGAAATGCCAAGACGCGATGCACATGCTGTAATTTTAGACCCAATGATAAATAAAGTTTTAGGTTACGAAAATGGATAATGTATTTTTGTTTATTTGAGAAATTGGGCACTAGCTTATGCACCATACCAGTTTTAACTCCAAGCTGCGATTGAAGACGTTTACAATACGGTGACAACATTTCATCAGAAATTATCAGTTTCTCAGGTGCCAAAGGATAACTATTATGCAAATTATGCAATTCTTTTGGATACCCCAAATCAACCTCTAAAACGTATCCCTCCTCCCCGTCTACATCAACTGCAGACCAATCAATTTTATCAATTTCAGCATAAGAAAGCCAACGAAATTTAGAACATGGCACCTTTTGACTCATAGCCCATCCATACAAGTTATTAGCATCCAAGTACATAATATAAGAAGTGGGTACATTATAGTCAAAATTATTCAGATAGGGATTATTCGCTTTAGCATAGCGATGAGAGATCATCGCTACACCTCCACGAATACCCTGTTCAAAAAACATGTACTGGTTGCTGTCTTTGAGAAGCTCCAGCCTAACGTCTGTCAGCTTAAGACATGCATCCCATCCAAAACTAGGCAAAGTAACGTAATGGACAGGATCCAAGCCGTAATGCTGAAGACAAAAGGCTCTAAAGTTCTCAAATACATCAGCCAACAATAAAACATCGGTTAACAAATAAAGGTCATGATAGTCACCCATATTGTTAATATCGAAAGTTTTCCATACTGCGTTGGCGTGTTCATAGTCAGTGTCCGAAATGTCCGTTCCAGTTAATTTGCTATGGAATGCAGATTTGGGAGGAAGGTAAATTTCCTCAAACCTTCCCCAGCAATCCATGTAGTCGTAGGGATATACGCCCTTTCGAAGAAGCAAGGCTCGTTTGTCATCATTAGTGATCTGAGTAGATAGGATCTTTAGTTGGGATTGATCCAGATTCGATACCAGATTATCCAATGATGCTGTCAGGAATTGACAACTATCTATGAATCGAATTCGCCAGGGACAATGATCGCTGCCGTATCCCCCAATTAACTTCTCTTCCTCCGACTGATTGTCCAAATCTTCTTCTTCTTCTGCACTATTCTTTCGTTTGATAGAAAAGCTTATATAGTCTTCCATACCTTTAGCAATAGCATCCAACTGAAGCTGATTGTCCTTACACAGTTTGCCGATCTCTTGCATGATGAGATGCCCGTCGTATCGTCGAAGATTATGAAACAGTATGCTTACGTTTCTATTCAAGCGATGTTGTTGATTGCACCTGTTGTGGGCAGCACCTCTGTAGGAGCCACAGATGTGACAATGATCGCGCACTCGATCATCGGACAGTTGTTTGCCACAAAGGTGACAATCTTTTGCTTCTTTAAACTGAGACTGTTCATCGAATGTTAATTGCATAGGTAACGGATTACCAACACGGTTGCTATAGCTTTCAGTAATCCTTATAATAGACTCCAACAGCTGTTGCACGCAATCCTGCCCTCGATAGATTATAGGAGTTCCAACTTGCTTTGTATTTTCTCCACAGCACTGCTCTACTGTAATGAGACCAAATCCACACGGACTGTGCTGTTGATATGCGGTTGACGATGACTTTGAAATGTCCGGCTCACAATGTTGAATCTTCTCCGTGATACATTCAAAGTCAGCATAAATCACAAGAGGTGCTCTTAATCTTCTATGATGATTTCTGAATTTCAACTCGTCATCCTTGGGCATTACCACTTTTGCTGGGCTATTCCGCAAGCACCGATCCAAGTGATTCTTTAGTTTCTGTTCACTGTATTGAGGCAATAGGCACCTGCGACAAAAGTACTTTTGTCGATGGCCTCCTCTTTGATCTGATAGCAGTCGATCGATATTTTTGATCCAGCAGTAGTGACCTTCGTATAACAACAAATCAATATGCTTCTTAAAGTCATGTTTGGAAATGTAAAGTGGATATAACGAATTTTTCTCCAAGTTAAACACATTAATAGAAATGTTATTCATCATTTCAAACCGCGGGATGGATCTTAGCTTCATTGGAGAATCAAGTCCTTGCATGTTGAGTTCACTCTCACAAGCAATATATTTGCTAACCATATTAGCGTTTATTTCCGCAGGATGCAGAGCTGACAACACTGCCCACTGGAAGCATTTATCATCGTCGTTCTTCACATTGACAACGGCCTTCTTAGTTTCTATCCAGCTAGGCAGCTTCTTATACGATGATCCGCGTAACGGTCGATGGGCTGCTACATGAACGTCCAAGTGGATTACCTGATCAACGACCCAATCAGAGCCCAGTTGAATAAAATTATCAAGATTCTTCAAAACTTCTTGCTCTGCCGTTGTCAGTTCATGTCGAAGTTCGGAACCTTGTTGAACATCTCTTGCTTTGCAGCAGAAATGGGTTTCAATTGTTTCGCTTTCATCAGATACTCGTTTTAAGCGGATCCTCATGCAAAACCAGAACTTCACACCCATCAGATCTGCACATTCTTGTCCCAACCGCTCCATCAATATACCGCGGCATTCTGTGAAGAAAATCTGTGGGTCTCCCACAAAATGCTGTGGTTTTATCTGATAACCACGCAGCCATCCATTCAGCGCTTTCGGAAGTGGTGTAATAGCATAGTCTGGCATTTCCATTTCCAGCAACTCTTCATCAGACTCAGTCATTGGCATTTCCATTTCTAGTAGCTCCACATCTGATTCTGTCAAATCCTGAGCTGATGGTAGTGGTGATCCACTATCTTCAGTACTCTTTGAAGGCTGCAAGGCTTCTGTATCATTTGACTCAGCCGGGTCAACAGCTTGTCGTTTGTATTCCGGTTCCGAGTCGATCCGAGGCTTTTCACGCTGATGAAGTTTCATGTGTCGCTTCAGTGCGTCTCGTCTCGACACCACTCGTGCACACTGACTGCATACGTACTGTTCTCGTTGATGAACAGTGGCAGTATGGCGTCTAAGAGCTCGGTGGCTTTGGAAGGATTTTCCGCAACAGGACCAAACCATTATTTAAGCTGAAAGTTGGAGGGATAAATGACAATCAACCACAAACTGTGACAAAACCTCTATTTTTATACTACTTTAATTTTAAATTAAATAGTTAAATCCAGAACCTCCGTATTTATACTACTTTCCTTTTAAGTTAAATGGAAAATACCAGAACCCTCGTTTTTATACTACTTATGACAATAGTACTTACTGATTGCAAATCAATGAAATAAATTCAGCAGCATGAGCTACGACTCATTAAATAAGTGTGGTTTCTAGCAAAGATAAATCATGACTGAAGGAAAATCAAAAATTTTTCCTTTTATACTTTTCCAAGAGAGAAAGAATAAATTTGATTGGTTAAAAATTTATCACGTGACTGATCTAGTGATTTGATTGGTTGATGAGTTTTGAATGAAACATTCTAGAAATTTCTAGAAGATTTTGTAATACAATCAATGAATTCATTTCAGTAAACTTGTATTGCTTCAGTAGTTAACAATATACTCACCCTTAAGTCGTTGGAAATGTTGATGACAGCGAAATGAAGCAAGGCTGGCAGCGGAATGAATTAAGATATATACTCAGTATACAGTTAATAGATATGGTGGAGCTTTGGAATACTCCAGGTATTAGGTACCCCTTTTATACAAGAAATGTGGAGCAAAACCTAATCTTTTGCTCTATTAATTTTTTTAAGAGTGGTTCAATTTTACTAAATGTATGTTGAAAAACTGTATTTGAAACAACTCAAGCAAGTAGTACCTGGCACACTGTCTAAAAAAATTTAGATTTCACTTTTTCTTCTGTATGCAAATCAGATTGACAGATCTAGAACTAGTTTTACCGCCTGAAGGAAACATTTGGTGTCTGTTTGCACCTACCAACCTGTTTGAAATAATTATTTTACAAATTCATCTTCACTATGCAAATGAGGACAAATTGTTGAAGGGTTTTAGCCAGAGGATAGGAAAAATAGAACTTTGTTTCCGCTTCGCTGAATTGGAATTTAGTTCATGCTCTAGATTTTTGCTATAAATAAGACTGAAAGTTTGCTGAATCACTTAAGTTCTGAATTTCTTCTGAGAAACAGGGAAGCAATCATGGCTTTGGTTCTTGCTGAGTTTGGTATCAGTCCTGATAAAATGTTGAAGGTAAAGGGTGTTCTAGGCCGGCGCGCCTTTCTTGAATTTTCGTGGACTAGAAACCATAATTTCACTCAGACCTTCAGTTTAATGCCCTGGGAATTTCAAAAGTTGGTTGCCAGTGTGGATGTTATCACTGGGGTGTTAGAGAGCGGAGAAGAACTTGGGAGGAAGTGTGCCCCACAAATTGGTCGACATAAGTGGGTAACAGTTTCTTCATTCAAGGATAAGTTGATGGTGCACTTAAGATGTTGGTGGGTGTCGGACGGAAAAGAATTACCTAGCCGAAGTTTTGGGATTGCCCTTACGCCTGTGGAATGGGTGGTTCTGAGAGATCTTTTTGGGCAAATTTCTCAAATTATAGATGCTGCACCTCAGCGTCTAGGAAACTGCGGTGGAGAGGATGGCAGACGTGAAGGTGGTGACGGTGGTAGCGGTGGCGGTGGTAGCAGTGGAAGTAGTGCTGGTGACAGCAGCGGTAATTGCGGTGGTCGTGCCAGCAGAGGTGGCAGCGAAGTTGGAGGTCGTGGCGGTAGTGGTGGTTGTGTTGGTGGTGATGGTGACAGTAGTGGTTACAGCAATAAGGGTGGTTCGGATGGTGGAACAAAGGCTAAATTTGGTGCACGGAGCAAGTCGATGAAAAGAAAATGCGCAGCCAGCGCATTTTTGGATCTTGAAGCGGTGGAGCCACCGAAGAAGCATTGGTCTCAGTAACAATTTTTTATTATTATTACGGACTGCTTTTCATGCTTTCTTGTAGCTCTCTGCATTTGCATTACCCGCTATGCATTATTTATGCTTACCAGAATTAAACGAATTATTGCATTTATTAGCACATTAATCAATCAGCTTAAGTATATCATTGTTATTAAGCAATACAACATATATAGTTACGTTTGACAACAGTTATACTTCAATTTCAAATCGTCTTCGCCAACACATAATACTTTCTAGAATTTGTTTGCATACAATTCGAAGTTTCTTTCAGCTAAAAGCTTCTGAATGACTTCAGTAGCTGTCGCTGCACTTCCCACTGAAATACAAAAAATGGGAAATATTAACTGAAGTCTTTAATATTCAGGTAAAATATTAAAACTGCACTTAGCACTACTGTGAATGATACGACGCTGATATTAACTACAAAATTTTAATCAAAATAAAACTTTGAATAAGACTACTAGGTCTTACTATTCTTTAGCTCCTCGTTGAGAGGATTAATGAACAAATTTAAGACTTGGTCTGCCCACAGTTCTTTATGTTCATCATGATCTAAAGGATAGTGCTCTTTTATTATTTTCAATCCATCAACAACATCGTCCTTAAGATTCATTAAATCATGCCCTATGCATTCTCTTGTCCAATGCGGTATAAGATGTCCAAGTGGTATCTAAACAAATTATTGTGTATTTTCCACTAATTCGCTTTAGTTGATTTTCACATTTTATTGCATACTGAAACGTTTAAAAGTAGCTTTAGAAGTAACCGACTTAATTGAAGTTTAGCATTTATTAAAAGTTTGAAGTGAAATTTAAAAAATGCTTTAGTTTCAATCTACTACCTTTGATAAAACACTGAGTGTTTGTGAAATTGTGCTTAAGTAAGCTGATTTGTATGACGACTATTCCATAAAAATAATTCTGAAGATATAAAATCTCCGTTCGCATCTTTTAAAATTGTTTTTATGAAACGTTTCAATACTTTAGTACGTATTCGAAATCCAATATTAGAACTACCGAATTTATAGTCGGATAAAATTCAACAGCAACGAAAGTGGATTAGATAGCTAGAATTTGAAAGTTTTACTTAAAATGCATTGTGATAATAATTTGAAAATGTAAAACTAACACTTGCTTAAGTATATATTTCTATATTTACATACATTAACCTTTCATCTTAAAAATTACAATTATTTTACATCGAGATACCAGGTTTTTTATGCTTCGAAACAGTTCAAAACAGTGCAGACAGCGCTTCATAAAATGGCTTCATTTTACAAGCTACAGCAACATTGTTAAGCCAGGCTATTTCATCAGAATCAATTACAAATTGATGACATTTATACTTTGAATATAATACAACAACTTCATCAGATTTACATTTTTTCATACCACAGAACAAGCTAAACATGGTTTTGCGCGAAATAGGACGAAAATATTTATTGCCCCGTTTTATAGGGACTGACATGTTGCTTTTAGCAGCCATTTTGTCTGATATTTGGTCCCTCAACAACATTTACAATTTCTGATTTAAAATTGATACTAGTTTTAGAAAGACAATTAGAACAAGCTATTACAGTCATTACTTGTTCTGGCTGCTTCTGTGGCTGTGCTGACACTGATGGACGAGGAGCAGGAGGCGGTGGTGGAGGCGGTAGCGGCGGAGGTGGCGGCGGCGGAGGTGGAGGGGGAGGTGGCGGCGGAGGTGGTTGAGGGCCTTCTTGAAACGGTTTGAATCCAGTGTTGTAGAATGAAGAACCACTGAAACAGGTGTTGCCCAATCCAGCTCCATAGGATCCGTAGACATCAAACTTAGGATTGTTGAACCTGTTTCCACCGAACCCAGAACCTGGGAAATCGGAACCATTGAACCAAGCACCGTTGTATCCCGAGCCATGGTAACCGATACCTCCAAATCCAACACCAAACTCGGAACCATAGAAACCGGAACCCAGCAACCCAGCCCCACTGAGCCCGGAACCTGCTAACCCAATACCGCCGAAACCTGTTCCACTCATAGCGGAAGGTTCGAATCCAGCGCCACTGAACCTGGAACTTCCGACCGCCCCAAAACCTGTGCCACCAAATCCAGCACAACTAAACCCGGAACCGTAAAAACCTGAACCTTCGAGCCCAGGACCAGTGTACTCAGTACCACATAACCCTGAACCTCCGAAACCAGTACCACCGACACCAGCTCCACCAAAGGTGGAAGCCTCAAACCCAGCACCATCAAATCTGGACCCAGGAAAACAAGAACTATCGAGTCCTGCATCGCCGAGCCCAGGGCCATGTAAACCTGAACCCTTGAATTCAGCATCAATATCATGGGAGTCTGCGAAAGCAAATGCACTATTTGTGCAAGACCGTGAATTGAGTAGCATTATGCTCCTTTGAGGACTTTGAGATTCAAAGGTACAATAAAAACCTTCAGAATCAAAAAGCCTATCATACATAGAGTAATCCTTTGGGATGCTCATGGTGAAACACTTAACCAGAAGGTCTAATTTTGTCCTTTTTATAGTATATTTTTACCAAATATAGTTCAGGAAAATGGGAGCGAATTCCAATTAAAAGGAGAATTCAGAGCATCAACATTTGTCTTTTTCAAAATTTACTGTTTTAGTTGTTCTAAATCTTTTTAATTCTTCCATTAATCGTTTCCTTATGATAAACAATACCAATGAGTAACCTATTTTTTCTTTATTGAGAAAGTTTGTTTTCGCTATTTTTAAACCCATACGGCAGTTTTCTTTTGTTTTTGCAGAAAGAACAATGTCATTAAACTATAAAGTGAAATTTTCAGGTCTTAATATTTCTTTAACCTATTTTTTGTTTTGTCCAAATCCTATCTTTGTAGACTGGATTTCTTTCTTTCTTTGTTTCTTAAAAAGAAACAAGGTTGATTACACTTGAAAGTGAAATTTCTAGATTCACTTTAAATTTCATTAATTCAAACATAACACTTTCTAATCAGGAAGTCAAGTTTTTCAGACTAAGTTGATGTAAAAGGTGCTATCTTTCTTTGCTTTTTATTTTAATAAGAAAAAAACATCGCGTTAGTTATCAAAGTTACTAATTTAGATGTGGTAATAAGAGAGGTATAGTCTCTTCAGAGATTTGATATTCCATCAGATCGATGTAGCAGTTTACATTTGAATGTTTCCAGTTAATGTCAAAATAATACGTATAGGATATTTACAGTTATTTTTTGGGGATTACACGTGAATGCAGTGTATAAGTTTTCAAATTACTAATTGAACTACACTTAGAGGTCCACCATAGTTTCGTTACATTTCAAATAGTCAGGCAAGATCCGCTGAGGGACCACGCTTAGGGGATCACACTTTGAGATACGAGGTTCAAGTGGAAGCTATTAGGGGACCACACTTAGGGGGACCACAATTTATACAGAACGCCCAAAAACAATACTACTATCAGCGTATCGAGTACTTTCCTGTGAGCAAACCTGTAAACCAGTGAAAACTACAGGTTTCAGTTGTACTGAATACTGGTCTAACTTGTAATCCATTCTACCAAAGTATGTCCGGTAAACACTACCAACGATGACCTGTAGAAATTACAAGACTCAACCTGTATTTTCTACAAAAGCTTTTGTACTTATCATCTACAAAAGTGATTCCTGTAGTTTCTACAGGAACATTTCTAAGAGTGAAGCTTAGATCTAGGTTTGAAACTACAGTGATTGCGTTGAATCTTAACTAGAAAATGAAAACTATTACATGGGCCCTGAGGAGTCTGAAAATCTTTATTTTAAAATCTAAAATTCTCCATGATCCATCTACTGTACGTGATTTATCGCTGCTGCGATTATTTTTGTAGGGAGAGAGTCACACTGTGGGTTTCTAATCTCGGTAAGAAGGAAAATCTCAGCAAAACAAGGTTTACAGCTTCTGAGTTTTACTTTGCATTTTTTGCAATTGTTGTGGCTTATACTACATATCTTCAGGAACCAATTGTGATGGATTTTATTTCATATTCTCTGAATCCTAGCCATACGAAAAATATTTCCAAAGAATTTCCGCAGAGTGAAACTTCAATCATACAACTAAATGAAATATTTTACTAAAATATATAATGATAAAACAGAAAAGTGCTAATGTTAAACCGTATGATTAGAATTAGATGATGTTATGACTTCGGCAAAGTATTTGTCCAATTTGTTTGATTGAAAAAGCTATGAAGTTTACTTCATATTATTGATTGCAAAAGCGTGCAAATCGTTGTGATTTTTTCCGGCTTACTTGCAATATTCACTTTCCAATGCTACTACTTTAATGAAAGCAAAACGTTTGCCCAACTTGATATTTTAGTCGTCAAAAATGTCCAAAATGGTAAAAACACTCACCGCACCCCAATAAAGTATATATTTTTAAATTTTTGCAAGCTTAAACCTGAATTTTCAAAAATACCGGGTCACCGGGTCAGGGGTCGACCGGGTCACCGGGTCAGAAAATAGTGACCCGGTTTCATCTCTGGCACGGTTTTTTTTTTGCGTAAAATACTGCGTATTTACGCAGTCGAGCTTAAAAATACGCAGTCAAAAACAAAAATACGCACCAAAATACGCAGCCGAAAAATTCGGTAGTAGGAATTTCTAGAGTGCTCTAAATTAATTTCTTGAGACAATTTACCGTAGTTTGGGCTCTGGCTTCTTCTGGGGGGCTGCCGCCCCCCCAGACCCCCCGCATAGCTCTTCGATTCTCCTTCCGTCTACAGTTGATTATACTTTCTGCCTAAGCCCACGTTGTACCATAAGTTGCTCTTCTTTCTATATTTGATTTGATATAGTATATAAATTAAAATCTTATATATGTGTTCAATCAAGGGAACAGTAACTCTGTTTGTCTAACCAAATATTGGCTTAACTATTAAACTGTTCAAGGCAAAGAAGTCAAAGTTTTTTAAGAGCAAATTTACTCCGAAATTTGAAATTTTCTTCAACTTCTGGGGGGCTGCGCCCCCCAGACCCCCTGCGTATTTATACATTTTTCGTCACCTATTCATTCATACTCGTTCTTACACCACAGAGAGCACGCAATTTTAACTCAAGCTAAGATTCCTAACGTTGTTTAAAACTCTTAAAAACAGCATTAATTCGACGCTAAATGCGTTTATAGCTTTTATAACGTTGAGAAGCGATTTTTGTAATTTTACGCAGTCGAAGTTAAAAATACGCACTCGAAAACAAAAATACGCAAAATTTACGCAGGTCCGATTTTCAAAAAAAAAACCCTGATCTCTGGTCTTCATAGATGATAGATTACTTTTATTCACAATTTGATGTTTTATTTAATCCAGTCCAATTCAGCTGCACGCTTTTAGTCGATAGTCGGTAGTCGATTATAGAAGGGCAGCATTCCTTAAGTTTGGAGGTTAATATCAAGCAATGCTGGCATTTTTTAGGGTTTTGAAAGGGGGGGGAGGGAAGTTGGGGTGGGCGAGCCCAAGGTATAAATTTACCTAAATTTCTAGCGACCTTTTAAGGTACATACATACGCAAAAAACGCTGTTTTTAGCTTAAAATGTAGTTATAAGTACCTATACGCAGATCAGCTACAAATTGAGAAAATATTTGAAAATTTGACCTCAAAAACTTAATTTTTCGACACTTTTGGGCGGTCCCCAAAAAAGTGAGTGGGGGCATGCCGCCGAAAGTGAGGGGGGGGCTCCGAAAAGTGCCGGGGAAACCGAAAAGTGCCGGGGGAACCGAAAAGTGGGGGGTCTCACTAAAAAATGCCAGCTATATATACTTTATGGACGTCCTCTTTTATATGTATATGGGAAACTGAACACTAACGTTCAAAATTCCTTGAGTTCACGAAAATATCATTGTATTTCCAGTTTGCATGAACTGTGAAATGAAATGAGTTAGGGTAGAATGAGACCAAGTGCGAACAAATTAGCTTGAAATGATATGCTTCCATTAATTGCTAAATTTTCATTCTGTAACTTATTTCGTTGTTGAATGTTGTTTTTCGTTTTTTCTAACTCCGATTTCGGTTTTTACTATTTCTGAGATATGTTGTATCATGTGCAGGCAACAATTTTTTGTTTTTCTGCAATTTATGTTTGAATTATTGCCTTTTTTATTTGGTCTGATGGAAAGTTTTTGTCTAAAAAGTATTGTCCGCATTCCTGAAGCTTTCTACATTCTTGTATTTATTTCAGTGCTTTGAGCAGTGTCTTTCCGTGGGTACTGAATCGCTAAGCTCTGACGAGGAGCATATTTTGGCCTTTGCCTGTTATGAGCTGGGACTGGCTTCCCTGGCATTGAACCAAAAGGTTTCCAGTTTTTTTAATCTCAGTGGACTTTGACTGAACGATTTAATCGAGCGATTGATCTAATCTACAAACTCAGGTGTAATATAAACTTTGTTAAACGCTCCTTGACCGTGAAATCTTGTGAATTCTGGAGTTAGTTTATTATTGTTTGCGGTTAATTATGTACTTATGTACGTATCTCTAATGTTTTCTTTTGTTTTAGTCTGCGGGACAGTTCTATCTCTTGCAGGCTCGGGTTAGTTCCCCTGTATCCTAATCATATTTGTACAGCAACATGTTTTTATTAAATTTACTGAAAGTTCAGAACCTTAGTTTAAATTACGTATTTACTTTATCACATCGTCGCCTGAGAGCCGAAAGGTCGTAACACATTTTTTTCGAAAATTGAGTTATCATTGCAATTACGGTTTCCAATTTAGGCCTTGCTTTTAGTGATATTGATGGTTAAGATAGGACATAGACTTGACATGGCGAAAAATTATTATTATTAATAGCTATAAGTTAATTTTGCCACCCAACACAACAAAAATATATAAATAATGATTGCCCGATTTATTTACTTTTTCCCGATTATTCAGGTTAATGTTTTGCGTGTAATCTATTTAATTTGCACCTACATAATAGCTTTTGTTTTCATGATTGATGTCTGATTTTAGGACAAGTATAGATCCTATCACTTTGAGAATCGTCTTTCAATGCGCCTCCACGCAGCCATTAAGACGGCGGAATCTGCTGCTGGTTCAACGCCTCGTTCTCAGTCGGATCATAATAATAATTGACAGTTTCTTCTTATTCTTTAATTTTATTTATTTTGATGCCTTTTCAATGTGCATGTATACAAAGAAATGTATACATTACGTGGTATTATGTAAAAAAAACCTTGTACGGTATGTGCTGGGAACTGAACAAGTGATTCGTTTCTATTGAAATCTGATGTTTCTTCAGTTGTGTAGTCGCTTGTGTTTTGTTTTTGAAATTTGGATGGAAACATATTTTATAGATGGAAACAAATAAAATGCGACATTTCTTATTAAATTCCCTTATTTTCAACAGTTTAAGTCGCAGGATACTCAGGAAAGCTTTACCGAATTTAGTTGGCACTGTTTTATAGTTAGCGTTCTCTATTTTAACGTTGATTTTTACTAAGATTTGTTGCAATTTACTGCTGTTTTAACTTGCAGTGAACGCGTTTGCAGTTTTGTTGTCAGTGTGCTGCTTTTTAACGGGTTGTTGGTTGGTCTTATGGCACTTGAATGAGCAGTATTAAATGTTGTGTTGTCTTATTAGTGTGTACTTAGTTTTGTATTTATAATTTTTTAATTTGGGCTTACCTCTTGTGATATTATGTACCTTACCGATGTCTAGTTTTAAATTTTTAAATATTTTTAACTTGTGCATTATGCATTTCTTGTTTTAATATGATAGCCAGGTATGTATTCCGTACGTACACTCAAGAGTACATAATACATAAGAGTGTGACAGCTGGCAGGCTCTTTGTTGTCAGCTCTCGAGCCATCCTCTGCACGCTAACGGCCCACCCCCCACCCCCCGCAATTGCGAATGTTCACTCGCTGCTGCAAAGTGATAGGTCACATTTGCAGGGGGGTCCCAATAAATGGAATATTGCAGCAGCGAGTTAACTCACGCAATTGCGTACGAGGTACTGATTTGCGGGGGGTCCACTAGGTACGCAATTGCGGGGGGGGCCTTAGCGCGCAGAGCATGGCTCGAGACTCTTATGTATTATGTACTCTTGGTACACTGTAGAGCAGGCGCGTAGCCAGGGGGAGGTAAGGGGGCATGCCCCCCCCCGGAATCGGAGGCGAAAGAAGAAATTTTAATACAAAGTATGTAGGAATTCGGTTAAAATTTTCGCCTGCGCCGTTAATTTTATACGAAATACCTCACAAATACCTTCTTGTAATTGAAATCTGCCTAAACAGAGTTCCGCTTCAGCACTAATTTCTGAAAAATTTTGGCTCGCCCCCTTCCGAATTTTTTTCTGGCTACGCTAGTGCTGTAAGACTGTAGAGGATAGGGTTTTGCTGTATTCATACCGTCCCTCTATCATTTACCGGTTGACTTTCCTCTAACTTGCTAACAAAGATGAAACCTTTTAGTGAAATGTTATAAATACATTCGGTTCGGTTGACATAAACTGCAAAATGCAATGCAATATTTCGTTGATGCAGACTTTTCTTTGACTTTTACGAGATTTCAGAACAAACTGTTGACAGCTACGGATAAAGCTAGTTAGTAGCATTATTAATGCTTGCTGCATTTCCAAAATCGAACTTGTGAAGTCGCTGTTGTCTTTTCGTGTGTTTTACTTTTACTTGTTTTATGTATTTTCTTGTACTGCCTTAGTAAAGAATTTTAGTCATTTGTTATGTAGGTGCGTACTCGTTGTGTTCTCATTTCGTGTCGCTCAGGCAAACATTGCCTTTTCCAGACTCTGGAATGTCATTGCATATGTTGTGCTTGGCGACACGAAATGTGAACTTGCCGTCGGACGAAAGAGCCTATTCGTCGGCAACCGAGTTGGAAAATGGATCGTGGATTCCCATAGGTCAGATCGGGTCCTGGTCTGAAGTTTCGATGCGCGGGACACTGCAGCCTTGAGCGAATTCAGTTTTTAGAAGACAGTTTGACTAGAGTCTGTTTAAAGTGGTGGTATCCTTTTGTGCAGTGCTTTCGTGGTGATTTTTTTGCAACGCTATAACTCCCAATTTTGGGAGTTGCAAAGAGCTTTATACATTATTTTAAAGCTTTTTATCTGTAAATTCACATGAGCTTACAGAACTGGCAAAATTAGTAAAAAATAGCAGAAATTTTCTGACAAGCTGACATCTAACAGGATGAATATAGACCAATGAACATCGATTTCTCAAAACTGAAGAATAGGCCAAAAGTTCTTTTTGTGGAACGATATAAAGGACATATGGGCCGAGGGACGTTTTTTTGGATTACACTCAGCAGGTCTTAACGGTCGAGAAAATCGGCCAAATGCACAGCAACACGAAATTTCGCAACTTCGCATTGAGTTTTCTTGCTACTCAATATGTTTTAGCCCAAACCAAGAGAAACTTCCCTCCGCAGAAGTGCGAATTTCGATTCTGCCGAAAATCTCCGGAATCCGTCGAGTAGTTTTTGAGAAATCGATGTTCGAAACAAAACAATTGCAGTTTTGCCAAAATGGTTTTTCGGGCAAATCTCTAGCTGAAAGCAATAAAGTCCGGCTAATAGGCATTCATAAAATGTGCATTTGGACGTTGTATCGATTGAGTATTACTAAGCCAATTTTGTCCTTAACATGTGGCAGTAATTTTGAAAAAACTGATTTCCTCGAAAATGGCCATTCTTTGACCCTAAAACAGTTTTTGCTTATACTGACTTAACCACTGGAGATAGCTCAAAGGTTGTAAGAGCAAAAATGTTCATTTTCGAGTCCTCTTTCCAGCCATACCAACCAATCCCGTGTCTTGTCTACCTAACTGGGAGCTTAAGGCCAAAAACCAAAACTTTTATCTTTTGGCCTAAGAATACGGGACTGGTCCTAAAATGTTAAAGCAGAGTTGGAAGTGGGTAGCGGGTACCCGCGGGTAATAGAAATTTTGCTACCCGCAGGTTACCCGCGCGGGTAGTTGCGGGTATCTCTTGTTGATATATTAGCTAAAATTCTAACACATTTCCGTAAAGTGTTCGGAAAAAACAGAATTCAAGTTGGTGATTTCAAAAAATTCGCTAATTTTGGCTGGATGCCCTTCTTCACGACTACTATTTTCAGCGCATATGGGCCCTTGATTAAACTTGTTCTATTTGGTTATATCCAGAACCGTAATCAATCATAAGCTATGTTGTGTTGCTATGTTGTGATCCTACATCATGTATGTATACATATGCTGTGCTGTGAATTGATCGAGATCTCTACTTGCATTTCTTGCTTTCAGTAAGCAAATAAACTTACTTTTTCCGCACACAGTTTAATTTACGTATAGTTTTTGTTATACTTTTTTGTTATGCTATACGCAAAGCTTAAAATCCTTAAATTTGATTGTAAGCATATGTTCCTTTAGTGACGTTCAGTAGAGTTGTGCCGTTAAGAAATTTCCCGGGTCGGGCCCGGGCCCGGGCCTACTGAACGGACCGGGCCGGGCCGAGCCCGGCCCGGGCCCGGAGGCCCGATTCAAGGCCCGGCGGGCCCGGAGGCCCGGTGCAAGCCCGGTCGGCCCGGTAAAGGCCCGGCATACAAAATACAGTGCCAAACAACAGTTAGTGCTATTTATTACAACTTAGACAACTCCATGAAGCTTAAATTAGACTTTCTAATGGAGAATATTTGGAAAAGTTGTGAAATATGAACAACAAAAGTTTGACCGGGCCTCATCGGGCCCGACCGGGCCGCGTATTTAGAAAGTGTACACCGTGGGCGCGCATTGGAAAGTGTACTGCGTGTGCGCGCACTGAGTTAGAAAATGTACACCGTGGGCGCGCATTGGAAAATGTACTGCGTGTGCGCGCATCGTATTAGAAAATGTACAGCGTGGGCGCGTATTGAAATACTATATATCTATATAATGCATGATGATGTATATAAGTGCATTTTTCAAGGTGACTATGTACATAGTTCCCATAATGTTCCATGAACTCGGCCCATCACGGATGTTGCTAATGGTATACAAATGGAAAATTTGAAGCAGTTTAAGAAATATTTCTGGACTGAAACTCTGCTATGTATTTGATGTCTCAAATTTAGAATGTTACTTTGATAATTTTGAAGATTTGCAAGAAGATATAGGTTTTTACGAAATTTATTTTTAATTTTGGGCAGGATAAACTTAAAATTCCCAAATTTCTGTACTGTTAGCGATATCCGTAATTATCTTGGCAATAAAACTACACATTTTCATAGCTTTCTGGGCATAATTTATTTCTTAACTGAATATAGCTGTGGCTGACTAAATTAACGATCTCACAAAATTAAGTAAGTAAAAAATTGACATAAATAGAACATAAAATAAGTAAATCCAAGTAAAAAAGTAAATAAATAAAGTAAAAAGTACAAAATTAAATTGAAATATATAATGAATAAAAATTCTTCAAAAATCAGAGATTTTGTAAAATCAATTAGGTAAAGATAATCATTTCTGGATTCATGTGCTTATTTGGTAAATCTTAGTAAAGAAAAACTTCTTAAATAAATGCTAACTCTAATATTTTATGTTTTCGTTTCTAAGTATATAATAATGAAGAGAAAAGTATAAGATCAAAGTAACTAAAATTTATTTTTAAAGATTAACATTCAAAATTTCATTTATATATGTTGCATCTTATTATTTTTTCTTAGAAACAAAACATAAGATATCAGAAACCTTATAAGATCAAAAGGGAGCATTGATTTAATGAACTTAAATTCTTTACTAGCTTTTATCGAATGCATTGATTGCTGCATATTATGATTGTAAATCTACATCTAAACGAAAGTAAATCTTAACAAAACTTGACTTTGTACTTTTTCCTGCTTAAAGGATTAGGCTCGGAGATAAAATTCAATACTTTAATTTATCTATTTTTACTAAGTAAATCACATAACATTAGAAGCCGCTCAGTAGTTGGCATTTATTTAAAATTTTTCTTTATTAAGGTTTATCAAATGCGAATGAAGTAGTTGAACGAAAAACAATTGTAAAGGTTTGAATTGCCTCAATAAAAGAATGAGTTTAGACTCAATAGAAGATCGCTAGATTCGGGAGTGTGTGCATGTCAGATTCGTAAACTCGACCCTAAACTCGCTAAATTTCTAACCGACTACAGCAGGCGACGGCAATCTAAAAAGTACCGCAAGTTTACTGTTTTATAACAAAATTATAGTTTTAACAAAAATAACAAAATTAACTTCTACAGTTCGAAACAGGAAACTCTACAGAAGCACAGAGGATATTAACAAAACAGACCAAAAGAACGAACCCCAAAACCCAACTTAAGAGGGAATAAATCCCCCAACCAAAGAACTTACGAGAGAGCTCCCCCGGACAAGTGATAAAGAGCCGCCGCTCTGTATAGAAAATTCGGTGAGACTGACTTTACGCTGAATTTCAATGGCGGACAGAAATTAGCTAGGAACCGAGGTTCCTACACAGAAGGACAATTTTACGTTTATCGTTCATAAAGATAACACTGAATTTTGAATAATTTAAATGAAAATCAAGGAGAATAACCGAAAATAGTTCACAGATTACCCCCTCTTTTGAAACGCGCGCCCTCGCCGCGGCCTCCAGGCAAAGTTAGTAGCCACTAAAAATGAGGGTTAAACTACGTAACTTAGGTACTAGTAAAGATAAAACGTTGTTTTAGAAAAGCAGAAAGAATTAAAATTGTATCTCACTCGAGCCCCTGGCTTTGCCAAATTTTAGGGGTCTGTTTTCGAGACACGGGTAAAGCTACTTCGGCACGTGCCGGACCACACACAACATTAGAGTACATAGACTCAACACAGAAACATAGAACCCTTCGGCCGCGACGGGAGCGCAGGTCTCAAAAGGGAGAGTAACCCGAGAATTTTATAGAAAAGGGAGGGGAAACTCTATTGAACATCACACTACTGGAGTACAGATGCAAAGCTAGACATTATAACAACTAGACGACTATACAGTAGAAATATACTATGGATAACTATACAAAGAAATAGAACTTTAACCCCAGCTTTATATATGAAAAAATATGGTATATAGAGGTGCTCCGGGAGAGGCTACTCCGGAGGAAAATTTATGGAAAATTTATGAGAAATTGCGCGAAAAGAGCAAAAAGAGGCACGAAAATCCAGTCCAGGGAAGCCTCCCCCGGAGTAAACATATTATGCACGAATCTAGATAAATGCCAAAAATAAAGCTGCATAGCAATAAAGCACACATGGAATTCAGCTGCACCGACAAAATGGCAAAACTGGCAGGTGTAGATGGCAGTACAAAATTATACAAGTAAACCCGCGGTACGAGAAACAGTAGTAAAACAAAACAGTTAGAAAATAAAGTAATATACGACATAGCATATAGGACGGACAAGCCGAACTAGGGAGCACCCGTTAGAGAAATCTCACAAAAATTGCGAAAGTAGAATGAGGAAATTTAAAATCCATAGAATTTTTGAAAAGATAATAACCAAGCGAAAACCCCATAAAGTAGAAACCCGAATTAGCTTTCCCCCCCGACCCCGGTTAAAGCTATCTGACAAAATAAAGCATAGAAAAATGGAATGAAAAACACACAACGCAATTAGAAAAAATAGGAAAAGGGGGAAGGGGAGCGGACGAGTAGGAGGACATAACCGGAATACAACATATATCACACATTTGACTGTCACAAAAGATGTACTGATGACTGATGGCAAGAAAATCAAAGTTCGTAAAGCATAGAGCAAGAGAGGCAGCCGAGAAACCCTCCGGGACTTCCATCAACCGGACTTCGGACCAACCTCCGGGAGGAGAGCGGGCGCCCCTCGGCGCAAGCCGCTCCGAACCAACCCCATACACCGGTCAAGCAGAACCAGGCCCACACCAATCACCCGGGCCATTCCAATAGCAGGCGCAAAGCAGCTAGCCTAAGGGAAAACAATTTACATAGCAGTCACATTAGCAGAAAGGGGAACTCGCCGCAGAAAGGGGACTGGGGGGGAGGGAAGGGGACGAAGTAGTACAGTAACAAACAAACAAAAACTGAGTAAATACGACATATATATGGAGATTAACATACGGCGCAGAGGCCTACAGTAAACAAAAATAACATCATCATATAAGGCACAAGGCCACAGTCACAAAAAATAAGGCACATTGGCCAAACAGTACATAATAAAGGCCCGATTAATTTAGGAGAGAGAAAGCGCGAGCCTACGGCAACTGCAGCCCAGAGAGTATCCAGACAACCAGCGACCGTAGACTGCGCCGAAAATCAAGAAGAGTGAAAAGAATAAACTACGGAGTCTAAAATGCCGGTCCGGGGTTGACCGCCCACCCTTGCCCAGCCATAAGCCAGACACAGGCGACGAGCAACCACGGACCCGCCGTGAGTCGGAACGATAGAACAACCCCAGTACTATTGCATATTAAAGCTAAAAAGGTAAAATTTTTGGATAAAATGAGATAAGTAGCCATATATGAGGTAAAATGAAGGTCAAAATAGAATCAATGTAGAAATTCGCCAATTTTCAATTCATTGAAAGAAAACTCCACTTTTAGATAAAACGTTGAAAACAAGAAGAGTCAAATAAACGAAAACTTTTATCAAACAAGAAAAACAGATTCAAAAGAAATAATCAAATTTGTGCCAGAAAAATAAGTGTTAGAAAACATATAAGAACAAGCAACAAATCCCCCCGACGCATAAGTAGAACATAACAAGATACGATACCCCCCTGGATACGGGCCACATAAATATCCCACCCCGCCACACACATAAAACAAAGAACTACACAGGAGCAGGATACCGAACCGCCTCCCGGAGGTGTTGCTCAGCCTCGCGAACCGCCAGCTCATGAGGGAGTTGCGGGAAAAGTTCCCGTCTGACGATCATACAAATTTTGCCCATCCAATTTTGCCCCTTAGGCTCTTTGGCAGTAAGAACTTCGCGGCGGCGGGCCGGTGGCATAGCCTGAAGTTCCAAGGCATCATAGCCACAACTCCAGTAGGTGTCACCAGGCACCGCTTCAACCAAATAGGCAACGCCAGTGTCACGCAACCAACGGCGAAACTGAGGACAAGAAGCGGCCTTAGCCCGGATGACGTCGAGCATAATCAAAGCTCGGATCAAGGAACCCGGACCCGTTTTTTCGTGCCACATTTGACGCAAAACAGACTCTTTAGGAATCCATTTGGCCATGAATTCCTCAGCCAAGTACTTGGCCTGGAAAGGGCACTCCATGGAGGCCACAATTCTAGCCGGCTCCTTAAGGCCGAAGAAGTCCTCGAACTTACGCCAGTGGTACAGCTGTTCAGAGGTACCAAATTCTTCATCCCCCCATTGGATGTAAACGGGGTCCCGAGAGCCAGAGAGAGGATCAGGTTGGACGATCCACATGTTGGAGCCCATATTAGTGGGGCCCTTAAACCAGACGACCTGGCGCGTCCTCGCAGCTTGGTGAGGCTGGTTGTAGGAATGTGCCCAAACCTGATTAACTGTATCCTCCGCTAAGGTAGCGAGGTCCTCCGTAATCTTAACAATAAAATTGATATATTTAGACGGCGAGCCCCGAGCCATTAGATAGACTGGGTAGATGTTAATAAACGGAAAAATTTTGGCCGCAGCAGCCGCGACAGCAGCCCACAGATTGGAGGCCTGCCCCACCAGACGGAAAGAATCAAATTCCAGAAGTCCCCGACGGTAGATCGGTGGAAAGTCCAACTTAACAGTCCAGCGAAAGCGGTCCAAAGTTGGATACGGAGATCCGTCTGAAGTGACGAACTTGTGCTCCGTGGGATTGCAAACCACCTCTGCTCCCGGAAAAAGATTCCTGATAAGCTGCAGGAAGTTGTCGTAGACGTTACGCGTCACTGCAAAAGGAATATTATTGCGGCGAAAAAGGTCATCCCAATAGTTATAAATAGCGATAAAATATGGGTTCAAAGAAGACCCATCAATCTTGGACTGAAGGTCCGGAAGACAAGCTATCTGCCAATACGGCTCCGAATGGATCCGGAAGGGAACCATATACGGATAGTGGTGAATCAAATAGTGAATCCCAGGCCAGAAAGCCTCGTCAACCACCTGGGGACCAGTAAAGCGCTGAGTGCCAAACGGCAACTGTTTGGTCGGGTCGCCCGAATTAGGCGGACACTCGTTAAACCTTTGTAAATCCGGAGGAATTTGAGCCAAACCGCGTTCACGAATTATCTTGGTCGCTTTATACGGACCAGGCGGAGGCTGAACAATATACTGAGGACGCTGATCGACCAAAATGGTCGGAGCCGCCTCAGACGAAAGAGACCCTGTTTTTAAGCCTGTCACATCCAGAACTAATTTACGCGGAGACAGGAAATGAGACTCAGGCCAAACAATCTGCCTATCAGCCGGAAGATCCGCCGGCGGCGCAACCTCATAGGGAGCAACCTGAAGAGGCGGAGGCTGTGGAGGTGGAACATGAAGCTGAACCGCCTGTTCCTCCTGCATAGGAACATCCAAAACCGCGGGAATATCTGGACGATGGGATGGCCCAGGTTGATCCGAAACACCCAAAACCTGCACCACCGGAGCAGACGGAAGCTCGGAACCGGGGGTAGACCGCAAAGGGCCCGAACCCGGAGCCGCAGCGTCCGACCCACCGGATAGCCCAGAGAGATTCAAATTCAGCAAAGACGACAGTCCTCCGACCGACACATCCGATAAAGGATTAACCGGGGTTTCCGGGTAGAAGATTTTGAATAAATTTGGCATATAGGAAGCGTCAATTTGAAGGACAGCGTGAACAAAAGCCAAAGGTTTCCAGGGAGGTGGAATTCCCAATTTGTGAAAAATTTGAAGCTGAGTCAGCCCGTATTGTTCTAAAGCAAAAAGTTGCTGTGGCGTACTAATGTCGGGCAAAAGCTGAAAAAATGAATCTTGAGTAAGACGACGAAAAGTGTCATCAAGACCAGAAACTGTAACTGACATATCTAGAGCCGGAGACAAACCGACTGGATGAGGTCGATGGGGGGTAGAAAAACGCAAAGGTGGAATAGGGGGAGGCGGTAGGGGGGGAATCAACCCCTCCGGTCGCAGTCGGAGAGCTGGAGTCTGAGCTGAGGAAACAGAAACCACAGGGGGCTGGACCACCGGAGCCATCCGCACCTCCGTTTGCGGAACAAGCGGCTGCTGTTGCGGCAGCCTAGATCGAACCGGAGCAGAACTCGGTACAGAAAGTGTCACCGGCGGCGCAGAAGTTGGGAACAAACTAGAGATCGTGACCCCAGGAATACCGGGGCCCCGGTCAACAAAATAACCCCCCTCCGGAAGAACACTAAAGTCCATAGTCGAGGACTCAGACTGAGTAGAGGTGTGGGGCGGACAATGAGGGAGAGATTCTACACTACTAGACGCACTCATGCCTGACGAAGACGGAACAGGCTGTGCAATAGAAACCTCCCCTGTAGAAGTTTGAACCACAGTCTTGCGAAGTTTGGTGGTTTTCACCGGAATAGACACTGAAGCCGGCGGAACCAGAATCGGGACAGGCACCTGAAGCGACAGCAGCCGGAGCAGCCGAAACAGCGGCCGAAGCAGCAGAAGAAGCAACCGCGGCCGGAGCAGCCGGGGCAGCGACAGAAGCAGCCGACGCGGCAGTCCGGGCGGCCAATCTCTGAAAATATTTGCGTGAGGCTTCAGCAGCCTGCTCCGGAGTAGGATTTCGGGGCAAATCCGCATATGCGCCGATTAGGTCATCCATATGAAGGGTGAGCCCGGGACGCGGAGGAACGGAGCGATTTCTAGAACGAGACGACCGCCCAGAACCAATCGCACCCGCACTCGACCGCGGAGGTGACCTAGAACGAGCACGTGGGTGCTCGTCAATCACCAAACGCCCTGCAGACGTATCCATAGGTGAGAGTGGAGAGTGAGGAGGAGTTCCCGGAGGAGAAGTTGGAAAACTTGCCAAATTCAGCTGACTAGGCTGATGGTCTACCGGTAGTTCCTCCGGGTCCTCATTCTCCTCAACCGCCCGAAAGTCCTGCTCCTCCTGCAGTGCCTCCTTGGCACGTTTTGCAGCGCCCGGAACCTTTTCCGCCTTAATACCTAACACCGGAGGGTTCGCCCTGTGAGGTGCAGAGACAAAAATTTCTTTTTCCCGGACATCAACCCCAGGAATCCGAGGGCCCCCCCCCGTGCAGTAGAGACTGAGAGCTCTGGGCGAAGGTGGAGCCGAGAGATTTTATGCACCTTACTTCTACTCCTTGTTAGAGTCAAACTTGAGAAAAAGCAACTGCGTAGAATCAAAAGGTGGGTCATCAACCGCAACAGGCTTGCTGGTAACAGGCAGAGCAGAAAGATCGTGTAATGCCTTGTCCAGACCTCTTGGTCCATAGTGGACCGCCGTTTCCGGAGCAGCAAAAGGTCCTGCTCCAGGAGAGGCG
>JASAND010021416.1:0-18430 GCA_030248195.1 Trissonchulus latispiculum | reverse complement strand
GTATTGTTTTATTGTTTTTTGAGAGCTCGGGAGAGCTGGGGTTCCATGAAGGTGAAGAGAGGAGCATGGATGTGGATGGAGGAAACGGAAGGCGATGAAGTGAATTGAAGTCACAGGACCGAAGAGATGAGGAGGGCTCTGGAGCTTCGTTTGCCGCCTCCGCATGCCAGTGGTGCTGCTGTTGCTGAGAGTGAGCGTGTCGCCGCCCCCGCCTCCACAACCAGCAGCAGCACCACCAGTGCTGTCAGCACTGGACTGCCGCGGGACACTGCAGGATGCTCAACGGGGTTGCCGACCCCTTGGTAGATGCTAAATCTGGTGGGTAGTGTTTTGGGGAAAGAAGATAATTTTGGAGATTTGGCAACATTGCGTATCTACGTAAAATAGGATGCACCAAGAGTACACAGGAAGAGTGTGAAGCTTGGCTCTTTCTAATGTAGTCGGCCTGCGAGATGCTCGGCTAAGGTACGAAATCTCGTGCGGGCCACCATTGTACTACACGTGTTTATATGTTTGAACTAAAACACCATATGATTGGCTAATCGCCTAAATTTTGGCGTCAAATTTACGGATGTGGAGATCCGGCAAGGCTTCGTTTAGCGTGCCAGTTGCTGCGTTTATACTCGGGCTTATTCTGGGGATTTTCTTGGGCAAGAGTCAATTTGGGGGGCGAAATTTTTCAAAATTTTCTAAAAACATGCCAAAAATAACGCTATTTCTTTATAGAATCGCCAAAAGTTCAAATTTTTAGTGCAAAAATAGTGCTTAAATAGGCAAAAATCGACAAATCTCCGGCGCCGGAAAATTTCAAAATTTCCGTCTTCTCAGCGATTTTTTTCAGGGTAAAGTTGGTACCGGGGGGGACGATTTTGGGGGGGAAGGGTGTTGCCCCCCCCCCCCCCCCCCCCCACTAGAATACCCAGTTTATATGCAGTCGAATCCGAAAAACCTCATAGTTATTGCAATTTATTATAAGTGCTTTTCAGTTAGACTGTATATAAACATACGCTTAACAACGCGTTTCGGATGCACTTAGATTTAGGCCTATTGTTACTCTTGGACGACAGATTTTTTATCTGAAGTTTTCTCTTAACTTTGAAGCATCTGAAATGTTTTGTTTAATGCTTGCATCTCGTTGTCTCTGTGTACTGAAAGTGCGGTCACTGATCAGCACGGTAACACGAACTTAGAATTTATTCATTGCTTTGTCTTGTATTCCATATCGAATGTTTCAACAAACCCAAGTCTGGTTTTCATTTTTGTTCTACAATATGATGTCTCTTTTCGTTTCCAAAAAGTGGTGCGAGGACTCGTAAGCCCATAGTTTGGCAGGAGAGGCTGCCGAACCGGACGAGGGGTGCCGCCACTCGGGATCGGAGCCGCATGCGGCCGCGGTCGCAGAGCGGGGCTTCTGGTAGCGCCGCGCAGGGTGTTGGGAATGAAGAGAAAAGAATGCAGGAGATTTTTTTTAATTCGGGGTACAGTACTGTTGTTTTGTTGTTCGATCAGTTTCGTCGACAGTACTGTTGATTGCAAACCTTGTCGACCCAAATTTCCGCATCGTTAAAGGCTGAAATAAAGATGTCACTTTTAAATTTACCATAAATTTCGCCAAGGTTGTGTTCTCTCGTACTTAGCCCACCGTAAGTATTAGCAAGAACACAATTACTGAAGAGATAATCGGCGAATAGCTCAAATTTTCGTTAGTAATTGCAGGTCATATTATCCGACCACCAGAATCTGCGCCTACCGCTAGGGCTGGTCCTCTTCTAAGTGCCTTTTCAAGAAAGGGTAGAAGTGTTTGAGCAGAGCAGAAGGTGGCAGTATTAAAAATTCAAACTTTTCATGAAAAGATCGAGCAATTTTAATTCTGCGTGTTTTAACTCCTCTAAATTTCGTAAGTTAAAAATGCCGTGGTTAAATTAACCCATGCATTCCATGGTGGCCCTTTTTCGCCCAGTCGCACGAATCATTGGGCGTTGAAAACTTGTTTTACGGTATCGCGAAGTGAAACTTGTTTTAAGGTCACGGATCGTTTTAATAAAAAGATTAATTATCACATTGTACAAAAATTACCGTATATAAAAGCTCACCAGAAAACGAGAATCGACACTGTTTCACATCACCGCACGGCGGTTCAGCGAAACACGCTTGTTGAATACGGTAAAGAGTTTGACGAATATGAAATTGCTTCGGGTCTTTTGTTTATTATCAGTTATAGTTACTGCATACTGTAAAGACAATGCAAAGAAATAGATCGCTTGCATTTCGCATAAACATCTACAGATACCTAATCTCGTGACTATAGCAGCACAAAATGGACAAACTGAACAGATGAACACATAATTATTGAATACAAACAATGCCTTTTTACTACATAATTTTAATTGTTTAGCCATTTTTCTATTTTCTTGGAGAAAGCAGACTGAAATAGAGAAAACAAAATTAATAATCCAATTATGCAATGAAAGTTAATGCTTCAACGAGCAAGCAAATAAACTAAACAGTAAGCCAAACACAAGTTTCTACAGACCAAAAATTTAATTTTTTTTCGTGGGATTCGAACCAATTCCATTCTTCATCCAAATTCCTGATGCTCCGGTTTCCATTTTCCGTTTTTCCAGGCTGGTTTTTGAATACGGTCTCATTTTTCAGGTTGATTTGGCTAGTATTGGCTTAATTGATTTCCTTTCTCTGAAACAGAAATACACAAGACAGACTGTTATCAACCATTAAATACTACAGGATACTATTGGATACTTATAGATAACGAAATCTTGTTATAACTAGACTACAGAAGTATTGTTTCACTTCTTGATCTGTTGTTGATACCTTTATTGAAGTTTTGGAATTTTTTTCGGGTTTTCAGTTTGCACGAGTCTGTTTCACATTTTCCACAAGTGCTTCAAGTATTGCCAAATTTGAAATTTATACCAGTTCTGATATTTGTAAATTAATGAAATTACCGTCATTTCAAATTTAGACGACGCGCCAATTTCTGTGCAACGCAATTAGTGGGGCTAAATTTCTACTTACTATTACGGGTTAGGTTCTAATTTCGTTTGACTGCTGAAACCTAAACTCAGTTTACAGTAATTTAAGTAATTTCAGTCAAGTCCATACAAATGTTTCTCAATAAATGTTGCCATTTCAAACCAATTTCCAGCAAAAACCAAGAAGATACCCATCGCCTTTTGAGAAACAAGTTTAGAGAAAATTAGGCCATGTTCTGCTTTATTTTGGAATAAATTTTAAAATTTTTTTTCAAACATCTCTTCAGAAAAATTTTTTTCTCTCTAGTGTAGATTGAACTACGACGCCTAATTAGACGCATCTCGATTTTGGGTCTCACATCAAAAGGTGTTGCGAGCATTTTGTTACCGCTGCTCCAACCTTGTGTTTAGATTTTATGTCAAGTTTCTTTGCACGTCTCTACCTGATGCACCTATAGAGACAATTTTTATGTTAAATTTCGCATCTAAAAACCAGTTTTGTGCCGTGTGTGCGATTGCCACAATTTTTGTTTTTGGCCAACAGTCACCTTATGTTTTGGCGGCAAATTTGCCGATTTGCCAAAATTTTACCGTTTAAGTGCACTTTTAGTTGCGCCCAAATTTACGATTTTTTAACTCTGAATTTTTGCCAATTTTAAAGTGTTTTCCCAATTGGCTGCCAATTTTATATATGTTGCTGCTTTTTGGTATGCAATTTTATGCCTTTAATTGCGCCCATGCCAATTTTATTTGCATATTCCCAGATTTGGAGCATGGATTTCAATATATTTCGCCGCCCTGCTCGCAGCAATTTGTGGATCAGGCTCAGATAAACTGGTTGGCCACTGCAATAATATGTTAATTGCAAAAGTTTTATCAACGTTTTTAGTAGGGAATCAATTTTACAACACAATTGGCTTGTCTTAGTGCAGAGCCATTCTTACCCAGTCCTGTCCTTACAGATATCATTCGCAAGATTATCCAAAGGATGTCTGTTAGATAGGTGCATCATCTTGGTTGCACATTATACAATTCATTTCGTATGTCGACCTGGTCTTTCCAGGATCATTGAAGTAACTAAATGAAACTTGCATACAAAAAAGTCAAGCATAAGTTGTTATTACTGTATCAATTCGCCTTCTAGATCTGTTCTTCCTATACGGTGCTCTTCCTGTAGGTCGGTCATTTACAAGGATATTTAGTTTCCCTATCCAGAAATGAGTTGTACATTGTCCAGCGTATCATTTCCATCTTCCAAGATGGTTATGGAACATCACAGATCATTGTAGTCACCCATATTTGCAACCAATTTCCTTACCTTTTTCTATAGCTCTTCCCAAAATTCGAAATGTTCCCAAGTTTTCGTTGGTTTCTCCTACATATCACCACATTAGCAAGATGTAAAATTATATTACAAGTATCACATGACCTGCTCAAAAATCTCCGTTAATTTCCAAATTTCCGTCTATTAAATGTCTATTCCCCACAGCTGATTGCTGGGTTTTACTTTACCTAATTTACCTTAAGCTAACAGTTATCATTCATTTAAATGTTCTGGTTTTTCAACTTTGTCGGCAACGGTTTTAAGTATCAGCATGGTCAGTGTTGGTTGGCAGGTCTCCGCCATCAGTTGCAGGTACTCCAACTCACTTAACTTATATTTGCTTCCTCCTCTTTTCTTCTTAACTTACGCTTTCGGGTCTCCATTTTTCCCGCAATTTTCCGAGCGGGTACAGAAATTTCCAATCCCATCACTATTGATTACGGAGCATCTCGTTGCCGGTACCTAAAGTTTTTCAAGTTCTGTGAGAAAAAGCGCCTTAGTGTACAGGTAAGGAGCACAACCGCACGTCAGATCCGGGCTTGGGGTCATGTCCAGGACTGTTTCAGTTTCTTAAACTCAAACATTCTACCGTGTATTGCGAGAAAAGGCCTCAAATTCCAACAGTGCCAGCAATCAATTTTTTTTTTTGTTGTTGAAAGACAATTGCGCAAAGTCCCAAGGGGCTACTTGCCGCCCCACTCCACCCCGATTTCGCTCAAATTGCGCCCTTTGATACAATTTTGTCTTGTTATCGTTCATTTGTCCATGAACAAAAAAGTTATAGTCATTCAAAATTAATTAATATCGACATGTTTACTTGCTGCTGAAAAGTTTGCGCGTCAAAGACAGACATTTATCGACTTTTACAGCAACTGACTGGTCCATACCTGATAACAAATACTTGTATCTCTGAACATGTACGTTGTTAATGTCGAGCTATAACCTAACTAAGATTCAAGCTACAAAAGTATTATCAAAGTTTCTAGGCATACTACCAGGATCAATTATCTCTTTCTGAAATCAGTTGTAGATAGCATAAACATTTGTTTTTAACGTATCAATAGTATATATATATATATATATATATATATATATACTATTGATACGTTAAAAACAAATGTTTATGCTATCTGGCTGTATTTGTTTCAGGGAAAGGGAACGATGGCGACTTATTGGATAATTGATCCTGGTGCTCCAATAATTACACAAAATAGAAGCTTTTGACAATACACTTTTGTAGCTTAGTGTACAATGTTAGCTTTAGTTAGGTTATAGCTCATTAAAGCCAAGCATTAACAATTACATGTTCAGAGATACAAGTATTTGTTATCGAAAAGGTTATCATGGATGGACCGGTTACACTAGAAGCCAGTCAGTGTACATTTAGCTGTAAAAAGTCGATAAATGTCTGTCTTTTTGACGCGCATAAAACCACCCTCTAGGTATTAACAGCAAACAAACATGTCGTGTGAACATATTAATTTTGAATGACTATAACTTTTTTGTTCATGGACAAAATGGTTTGTGTAGGACCCTAAGGTGTATCAAAGGGCACAGTTTGAGCGAAATCGGAGTGGGTGGAAGTTTTTGACCCAAGTAGCCCCCCTTAAAGTTGGGACTTTTGCACCAATTGATGCTCAACTAATTGCCACTTCACTTTTTTTGTCGTGGTGCCCAGCACTGTTTAGGTACTCAAAGAGGCCTTTTCTGTCCTGCTCCCCGCAGTCCGCAGAATGGCAGACAAGAAGCGGAGAGACGAAGTCACGGACAGAAAACATGACCCCCAAGCAGATCTGACGTGCGGTTATTGGCTCCTTACCTGTACACTAAGGCGGCCGCAGTCACTCACAGGGCACCCGAGGCTTTAGGTACCGATAACGAGTGCTCCCGCATATCAATAGTGACTAGGATGGTGGAAACCTATATATATACCCGCTCGGAGGGTGCAGGACTAAAAATGGGGAGCCAGAAAATGCAGCAGAAGTTAAGAAGAAAAGAGGGAGGGGAGCCATTTAAATATAAGTTAAGTATGAGTTAAGTACCTACAACTGATAGCAGAGAACCTGCCAGCCAACTTTTATTATGCTGATACTTAAAACCGTTGCACCAGACTTAAAGTTAAGCACCAAACCAAGGAACATTTAAATGTCAGACCGACGATGATTAACTGGTGCTTAAGGTAAATTAAGTGTCATAGGCTCAAAGTAAAACCTAATCAGCAATCAGCAGTAAAGTGGGAATAGACGGAAATTTAATAGACGGAAATTTAAGAAAATTAACGGAAGTTTTACAGGAAACGGGTCATGTGATACTTGTAATATAGTTTATCTTATTTCTTGCACTAGATGTGGTATTCAATATGTAGGAGAAACCAGCAGAAAACTTAGGGAACGTTTCGGAGAACACAGGAGAGCTATAGAAAAAGGTAAGGGTGGTTGCAGGTATCTTACAGAACATTTCTCTAATGGTATCTGTAAAGGAATGATGACCATAACCATCTTGGAAAAGATAGATGATACACTGGACAATGCTTCTGCAACTCGACACAGACTGGATAGGGAAGCGGAATGGATCAAACTTCTTCGTACTAAATATCCTTATGGACTTAATGACCGACTACAAGGAGAAGCATACGGTAAACCGAGTTCTTGTAATTTTCAATATAGGAAGAACAGATCTAGAAGACGAGGTAAACACTTGACCAGGAAAGAACGAGTAACTAATGTTAACCCATATGACTTTGTATCTAAGTTTCATTTGGATTACTTCAGTGATCCAAGAAAGACCAGGATAAACATACGAAATGAATTGTATATTATGGATATTAAATCTGTTAACAAGATATTCTTGCACCTATCTAACAGACTAACACATCCTTTGGATAATCTTGCAGATGATATCTGTAGGACAAGACTGGGTAAGAAGAATAATACTACTACTAAGATAAGAAAGCCAATTATTGTTGTAAAATTAAATTCCCTAGTAAATTAACGTAATTTTAAAGCGGCCCTAAAAACGTTATTTTTATGGAAACTTTTACAATTAACACACAATAATGCGACAAAGTCGCCTTTCTGTATTATTGCAATGCAGTGGCCCAGACTGCAGTTTCAATACGGGCCTGATCCACAAATTGCTGCGAGCAGGGCAGCGAAATACTGTTGAAATCCATGCTCCAAATCTGGGAGCATAATGCAAATAAAATGGCATGGGCGCAATTAAAAACATAAAATTGCGCCCAAAAACAGCAACATATATAAAATTGGCAGCCAATTAGGCTGCCTAAAATTGGCAAAATTCAGGATAAAAATCGTAAATTTTGGGCGCAACTAAAAGTGCGCCCAAACCTGATCTAAAACACAGCAAATCGGCTAAATTTTTGCCGCAAAAAACACCAAAGATAAGGTGACTGTTGGCCAAAAACAAAAATTTTGGCCAACAGTCACCACACACGAGCATAGCAGTTAACGCTTTTGAAACTGGTTTTTAGATGCAGAATTTAACATAAAGGTTGTCTCTGCCAAAAAAGTGCATCCCAGGTAGAGACTGATGCAAAGAGCTGACATAAAATCAATGCATCTGGGGTGGTCGTATCCGACACTTTAGACAGCGGCAGGACATCAAGGGAAACAAAAATGAAAGCTCGCAGCTGCCTTTGATGTGAGGCCGTCATGGCGCAGTTGTCAAGGGCGCCGTCCTATTAAGCAGAACGTCGTGGGTTCGAGTCCCACTAGAGAGAAAAAATTTTTCTGAAGTGTTTGAAAAAATTTTTAAATTTATTCCAAAATAAAGCAGAACATGGCCTAATTTTCTCTAAACTTGTTTCTCAAAAAAGGCGACAAGGTATCTTCTTGGTTTTTTGTAAATTGGTTTGAAATAACTGCTTATTTGTGTGAAGATTTATTGTATGGACTTGTGGCTAATTGCTTAGAATACTGTAAACTGAGTTTAGGTTTCAGCAGTCAAACAGAAAATTATCAGGACTTCAGAAACACGGAGAAGTTTAGCCAAAATTTAAAAATTCTTACTTTTTTCGTTCCGAGGAGGGGGTTTATTTTTCATTCGTTTTGGCGCTTTTGTTTACTTGAAAGATAGTGAATCACGTCGGTTCTAAACTAACAAAACGGAAGCCTTCTGCGATACAAAATTAATTTGCATAAAACTATCCCAGAACTGGGGCAAAGATTCTTGTAGACTTTCTAGAATTTGGCAATACTTGAAGCGCTTGTGGAAAGGAATCAAATGTGAAACAGACTCGTGCAAACTGAAAACCCGCTAATGCACATCCGAAACAAGATTCCAAAAACTTCAATAAAGGTATCAAGCAACGGATCAGATCAAGAGTGAAACAGTACTTCTGTAGTCTAGTTATAGCAAATTTCGTTTGACTGTCTATATGAGTATCCAATAGTATCCTGTAGTGACTAATGGTTTGTGATAACAGTCTGTCTTGTGTATTTCTGTTTCAGAAAGGAAATCAATTAAGCCAATACTAGCCAAATCAACAAATGAAAGGAAGCTGAAATCGCGGAAGCGAAACTGTTAAAAACCAGCCTGGAAAAACGGAAAATGGAAACGGAGCATCAGAGTTTGGATGAAGGATAGGTGGTTCGAATCCCCACGAAAAATTAAATTTTCAGTCTAGTAGAAGCGGTGTTTTTGGCTTACTTGATTTTCTTTAGTTTATTTGCCTTGCTCGTTGAACTTAGCATTAACTTTCATTGCATAATTAGTTATTAATTTTGTTTTCTCTATTTCAGTCTGCTTTCTCCAAGAAGAATGATAGAAACTAAAAAATGGCTAAACAATTAAAATTATGTAGTAAAGGAGCATTGTTTGTGATGTATTCAATAATTATGTGTTCATCTGTTCAGTTTGTCCATTTATTGCTGCTATAGTCTGAATTGTGTTATCTGTAGATGTTTATGCGAAATGTAGCTTGTTTTGATCTATTTCTTTGCATTGTCTTTATATACAGTATGCAGTAACTATAACTGACAATAAACAAAGACCTTAGCTTTAATTTCATGAAACCTGATTGTCAAATGCTGCAAAATCCATTCAACAAACGTGTTTCAACTAGATTCACCGTGCAGTGATGTCATTGAAAAACAGTGTCAGGTCCTCTGAATATAGTGAGGGAAAAAAGCTTTTATAAAGCTAATGGACTGAGCACCTGCAGATTAAAGGAACAGTAATTTTTTCTAACAATGTAGATGAAATTAATCTTTTATTAAAAAAGCTTGATCCTCATCTTCTCGCGATACCGTAAAACAAGTTTCACTTCGCGATACCGTAAAACAAGTTTTTCAACGCCCAATCTATGGATTCGTGCGACTGGACAGCAAGGAGCCGCCATGGAATGCATGGAGTTAATTTTAACCCTGGCATTTTTAACCCTGCAGGGTTAGAGAGAGTTAAAACACGCAGAATTAAAATTAACTCCATCTTTTCATGAAGAGTTTAATTTTAACTCTACTCTACTCTGCTCTGCTCAACTCTACTCTACCCTTTCTTGAAAAGGCCCTTAGAAGAAGGGACCAGCCCCTAGCGAGCAAACAGATTCTGGTCGGATAACTAACAGCATGCCCAGTCCTATGTGTTTAAAGAAATAACCAATTACTAGCAGAAAATTTGAGCTATTCGCCGATTATCTCTTCAGTAATTATTAATTTCTTGCTAATAAGACATATTGGGAGGGGGCTACGTTGGGCTAGGGCTGCAGAGAACCTAACAAGGACTAACGAAGTATCGTCTAGCTAAAAGTGACATCTTTTATTTCAGCCTTGAATAACAGTCATACAGAAAACTAGGATAACCAGTAAAGGTTCACAATCAACAGTATAATCATTGAAACTGATCAACAACAAAACAACAGCATACTAAGCACCCGAATTAAAAAAATCTCCTGCATTCATTTCTTTCTTCATTCCCAACACCCTGCGCTGCGACTATACACCTCTAGACGGCCCGGCGCTACCAGAAGCCCCCGCTCTGCGACCACGTGACCGCCGAGCCATCGCACGTCCACGCGGCCGGCCCGCTGCGGCTCCGATCCCAGACGAAGTGGCGGCACCCTCGTCAGTTCCGCCGGCGGCACTTCCGCTGTCACTCTCCTGCCAAACTATGGGCTTACGAATCCTCACCACTGAAACAAGACATCATATTGTAGAACACAAAAAATGAAAACCAAATATAGAAACAGACTTGGGTTTGTTGAAACATTCATTATGGAGTATACAAGACAAAGCAATGAATAAATTCTAAGTTCGTGTTACCGTGCTGATCAGTGATCACGTTTTCAGCTACACAGAGACAACGGGTGCAAGCGTTAAACAAAACATTTCCGAACCAACATTTCCAAAGGATTAAGGAAAACTTTCAGATAAGTCCTGTCGTCAAGCTAAGAGCTAACAATAGGCCTAAATCTAAGTGCATCCAGGGTCCCGCTTAGCGTTGTTAAGCGTGTGTTTATATGCAGTCTAACTGAAAAGCACTTATGAGGATTGCGGTAGCTGAGGTTTTTCAGTTCGACTGCATATAAACTGGGCTTATTCTAGTGGGGGGGGGGGCGGGGGGGCCCCCATAAACACCCTTCCCCCCCAAAAATCGTCCCCCCCCCAAAAAAGTGGGTGCCCCTTTTGGTACCAACTTTTACCCTGAAAAAATCGCTGAGAAGGCCAAATTTTCAAAAATTTTCCGGCTTCGCCGGAGATTTTAGTCGATTTTTGCCTATTTAAGCACTATTTTTGCACTAAAAACGAACTTTTTTGGCGATTACTATAAAAATAGCGTTATTTTTAGCATGTTTTTAGAAAAATTTTGAAAAATTTTCGCCCCCCCAAGAATGACTCGCCCCCCGAGGGCCCCCCCCAAGAAAAAATCCCCAGAATAAGCCCAGTATAAACACACGCTTAACAACGCTAAGCAAGCGGGACCCCCCCCCCCGAGATCTCGGGGGGGGGGTCCGCTTATACACGTAAATTTGACATAAGGTAGGCGATTAGCCAATCATATGTGTTTTAGTTCAAACGCATATAAACACGTGCTGAACAATGGTAAGTGGTACCCGCACGAGATTTCGGCCTTAATGTGCCGAGCATCTCGCAGGCCATTTCCATTAGGAAGGGCCAAGCTTCACACTCTTCCTATTATATACTCTTGGTGCATCCTATATGCCTTACGTAGATACGCAATGTTCTCAAATCTCAAATCTCCAATCTTCTTTCCTCTCTAAACACTACCCACCAGATTTAGCAGTCTGCGACTGGGAAGTCGACGGCCCGTTGGAGTCTTCATCCTGCAGGGGTGGCGGCTCCCGCGGCAGTCCAGTGCTGACAGCACTGGTGGTGCTGCTGCTGGTTGTGGAGGCAGAGCTGCGCTGCAGCAGCACGCTTCCACTCTCAGCCCCAACAGCAGCACCACTGGCAGTGCCATGCGGAGGCGGCTCAAACGGGATGGCCTCAGAGCCCTCCTCATCCTCTTCCGTTTCCACTTCCGCTTCCTGTGACTCCAATTCCTCTTCATCGCCTTCCGTTTCCTCCACATCCACATCCGCTTCTTCTTCCTCTTCCTCTTCCTCCTCTTCCTCTTCATAGGTTGGCTCTTCCAGGCTGCAAAAACAATAAGAAAAAATCATCCAGGACGCTCCCGTTGCATAAAAGTGATTAGGTGATTGGTGTGCGCAGTATCGGAAGCAAAAGTATTCCCAGAATCCACTGTTTTTAGACAATTAGGCACCACCCTTTTGTAGCTATTGAAAGGCTTTCTCTCAAAAAATGCTTTTACCATCACTTAATCATTTGATGAAAAGGTTTAGTCAGGAAAATAGAATTGTAAATTTTTTACTGTTTTTGGCTAATTCCCCACAAGTTGAAATATAACAATATTTAGAACACTGAATCCTGAGTTATAAAGTTCAAAGCGCTACGAAAAGATCATCACAGTAGTCTCACTCTAGCCATCATTATCTTCTCAAAGCCAAAACTGCTACACAAATCCACTAATCCACTAATCATTAACAACATTTTTATGCGACGAGTCAGAGGGACTTTCTACATTTCACACAAACTCAAACCAAGAAACTAAAGAGCAAGATGTCTTAAACTGTCATAGTTCTCTCATAAAAAGCACACGGGACGGAAAAAACAGTAGTCAGTTAGTAGCACAAAAATTCAGGGATCTGCTCACCGTGGCATCACAAAACAGATCCGTTTGCCTTCACGAAACTTCTGGGCACCGATCCGATTCAGATAGGGCACCAGGTTAGAGACCACCAGTTTGGGGTCGGGACGCTCCTCGCCCTGGGCAAACCAGGACTCAAACTGATGCACAATGTCCACTGTGGCCCGTGGCTGATGAAGGAATTCGATCAAAGACTCCTCCAGGCTTGCGGCGGTGGCAGCGGCGCCACTACTAGCGGTGGCTCCGCCTTCCGGATGATAGCCGCTGCTGGACGACTGAGCCGCAGTCCCAAAACCGGTGGTGGAACTTCTGAAACAAAAAGCAGCTATAATACTACTATGTATTATGGCAGTATTTCATCTTTAGAGGGCTGCCAGCTTGCAACCACAACCGTTAGGAAAATATTATGGGCAAAACATTAGCGATCCCAAATTAAACATATCAGCTATGCACCAAAAATGTAGAGTTCGCTTCGCTGAAGTAAGGTGTGTTTCGTCTCAAGCATTCAGAGATTTTGAAAGCTACTTCAATACAACGATATATTAAATAAAAAGTTGACAACGTGTACACATATAAATGTACGACTGTCCCGTCCATACCATTATTATCCGTACTCCGTACCTTGGGCCCAATCCCTCTCTCTCGGGATCCTGTCGAAAGAGCTCTGGCTGTGGTGGAATTCCTAAGGGGTGCGGGGAGCCTAGACTAGCCTCTCTGGTCATATTGGGATTTCCCAGAAGAGCCAGGAAAACAACAACAACAACAACATGTAAATGTATATACTATTTATGTCCCTAAGACAATAATCCATGTAAGGCCACTATTTTCGATATTTTTTACTGGGGTTTCTACTGGGGGAGGGAGGTGAGGGGCGCCCCCCTCCACTAGACCACTTCCCCCCACTCACCCTAAGGTGCCCAGAAATTGCCAAATTTTTAGGACTTTTGGTCAAAAATTATTTATTTTGGTGCCAAAACGTAATTTTAAAGGAATTTTAAGTTTAGTTATAACAGTATATGTAGAAAACAGGTTTTTTATACTGTATTCTTGGCATTTTTAGCTCATTTTATTCCCCCACCCCGCTTTTGGACCTCCCCCCCACTCTTCCCCCCAACACTTATTTTTGCCTAAACAAGCCCCAGTTTTACTATTTGTTTAAACCTACAACCCCCTCCAAAGTCAAAAAATCTAAGGGCCTTTTTGCGCGCGAGTTAAAAGAGTAAGATAAACTGTTTAACTCTTTTAATCCTGTGCACGAAAAGGATTGAGTTAATTTTAACTGTTTGAACTCGTTTAACTCGCTGCGCGAAACGGCGCTAAGACATACTCTGATCGGCCATAAGCGTCGCCAGTATCCACCCATTGGGCACGACCGGATCCGGATTGGGGTTCATCTGAGCTGGACGCCGCAACGGCCTGAATATCTTCACCACTGTGCTCTGAAAACATGTGCCAAACTACGTATACCTACTGTAGTCAATATTATGTGAAAACACATTGTGGAAAGAAAAAACTAATACGATGAGTTTACTCGATGTACACATTTAATTTGCATAATAAATGCAAACAAGAGACAATCTGAAGGGAGTAGTTCTTTTGACCAATCCTATTCTTCAGGGTAGTTTTTTACAGAGGAGACCCTTCCGAAATTCACCTCCCGCCGAAATAGCTCCCTCCCGGGATTTTTGCTCCCCCCTCCGAAAGTTTTTAGGTGCCAAAATTTTGCCAAAAATAGGCAAATTTTCAGGCTTCGTCGGACATACTGTCTATCAAGGCGTTTCTGAAAACTTTTTGTGTTTCTACCTATAAAATAATGCAAAAACACCAATTTTTCGATTATTTTTGCAAAAGATCTCCCCCTCTCGGCCCGACATCCCCCTGGGAAAAATCCCCTGAACTTTACAGGATCCAGTTTCCTAGACAATGTACATTTTGCACCTCACGATCATCCACATTGTTCCCAATGCCTAATAATTTTAATCCATTAACTTAGTTTTAATTTAACTAATTAAACAACAAGATACTACCAGAATTAAGCTAAAATACCTTGAGCTCTACTAGATGCTTCAGCACCGCTCACAGAGAACGGTACAGCCTGATGGTGATGCTGCTGTGATGGAAAACCAGATGAGGGACCAGCTCTGGTAGTGGTGACAGCCAAATCGCTCTGAGATGGTCCCTCCATGAAAGAACTGGGCATAGGGGCGCCGCTGGCTGAGCCGGCCGGCAGTGTAAACGTGAAGCCGGTCTGGGGTACTCGGGAGGAACTGAAACAAAACCCATGAATGAATAAGTATCAAAAGAGTATGAAGGATAAAACCCCCAACAATAGAAAAAACAAAACTAAAAAACTGACTAGTTATCAGGATTGGGAGTCTCGGCCTCGCCCCCATCCTGAAGTCCGAAAATTTTTTGAAAACATTAAATTTCAAATCAATGACTATGAAAACTAACCAACGAGGTACGGAAACAATAACTGGATTTACCTCGTTTAAATGTTGTTTGGTCTTGCCCAATCTTGCCAGTTATATTATAAGTAATAAGTTATAAGTAATAATTTACAATGTTTGCAAGACTTCAGCTACACAAAATTAGTATCAATTTTTCCATACTCTGTTTCAAAATTAAAATTAAAATCAAAATTCATGTACATAGTACCTTGTTTCGGCCTGGGGTAATCTGCTAGCACGGTAGAGTGTGGGCGTGGTTGGCACTATGCCATCACCTTCTTCCGTCTGAAATAAAACAATAATATGTAAATACAAAACATTGAAAAGTACAAAATACAAAGGCAATTAAAGAAAAATAAAAATACAAAGTAATAAACAAATTCAATAAAAAAAGTGTAAACAGACCTGAAAAGTGCCAAACGTCCGAGACGGTACAGGCAAATGCTGTGGAGGCTGCGGCTGAACTGAGCCAGAAACTGCAAACGAAGAAAAAGTAATCAATTGTGTAAAATATTTTAAATTTAAAAATTTAAAACCAAAACTCTTATCCACGAATAGAATAATTTTGATAAAATTTCGGAAACGACAAACGTCATCTACGATTACAGACAGTCAAAACTGTAAAACTGTATCCAAAATTGTGAATAACAAAGCCGGCAAAATAATAAAATGAAAATGTTTCTTACCTCCAAAATGAACCAAAAAGATACAGCAGGGCTAAGATTAAGAAAGAGAACAGAAATGATAAAAGGACAAGATTTAAAAATGCTATAATATGAGCGCTCTTTTAACCCCCACAAATCTGGAGCATCCAAATCACCTCCACATCAATTATACTCACCCGGCTGAGCCGGCTGTTCCGGCTGGATTTCCGGCTCCAAAGGCTGGGAAGAGCTTTCCGGCTCCATCATTTGGCCGCCTGCAGTTCCGGCTGCTCCACCGGAATTGGTATCAAATTCGTCCAAAAAGATCACATCCTCATCGCTGTCGGAATCGGCCTGCTGATTACTGCTTTCTACCATCATACCCTGATAGAGACCTAAAAATTAAAAAATACATGATACGGGGTGATTTTCCAAACTGGGTCATACCGAGCTGCAGTTGAAAGAGGGGGAAGGGCAGCTAAAGAATAGCCTTTCAGAAAAGTTAGGCAAAGCTAAACAAATTTTTCGTGCAAAAAATTAAAATGAGAGTTTCAGGGTTCATGCTTAAGCAGATAGTTCCAGCTATAGCTACACTATATACTCGACTGTTTCCTGAAGACAAAAATTCAATGTTTTTAATTTAAAAAACAAAAACTACGAAAACAGAACCAAAAAACAAAAATCCGCTTCAGCCAACCTCCGGAGCCAATGCCCTCGTCGGTTTCCGACTCCAGGTCCTCCGGGACAATGTTGTGGGCCACCTGGTCACTGGTGGACACCTGTTCCGTGGGCGAGGCCGGACAGATGCGTTTGGCAAAGGCTTCCTCTGACCTGAAAAATGCACACAAAAGAATAAACTAAAAATAGTGTGACGATGAAAGAAAACAAGCTCGGTGCAGCGCAAGGAAAGAAAGAAAGATTTTACTCCAGAAAATTAAGAAAAGACTGTACCTATTAATTTGAAGAATTTAAGACTACAAGAAGGCTGCCAAATCAAAAATTTTTGAGTACGATTTCGCACCCAGTTTGCAGCGGGTGAATGTGAAAAAAAGTGCCAGCATAACATTTACATTACACAACTTTATACCACTAATCCAGAAATTTAATTAACACGTTTGATTCACAAAGATTTAGAAAAAAGGCAGAATGTTTCCAACAAGGAACACTGTACGCAATCAGGATTTCAAAAACGTGGAGCCCAGGCATAAATTTTTCGAAAAAAGATCAAATTTACAAAAATAGTAGCTACACATTTTCTCCCCAAAAAGCGGGGGCCGGACCTGTTTTTGAGTTGCTCTTCCTCCACTTTGTTTCTACTTACGTGGGTTCACGTAGTGAAAGTCATGTACACTGGCACACGAATTCCGACAAAGCTTGATGAGACTGTGCCTCCGTAGCTCAGTCGGCAGAGCGTTTGCCTAGTGCGCAATATGTCGTGGGTTCCAGTCCCACCAGAGGTCCAAAATTTTCGGACCTTTGTTGGTACATTGACTTTCTTCTTCTTTCTCATTTACCCTCCCCCCGCCCCGGGATACACCCCTGTAATGCATGGTACGTACATTTCTTGAGCCAGACCCCGCTTTCGTCCGGGGACAGCTTCACTGGTGCTGGCCTCATTGCTACTGCTACTGCTGTTGCCGCCTCCATTGCCCTGAGTGCTGCCAGGCTGTGCAGAGAGACCGCTCGATTCCAGAGTTATGCTCACACTGCTGCTGATGCCGCTCCCACCCACCACATCACTGCTACCACTGACCTCTAAAAAAGGAAAACAGGAGACAAAAAATGAAAATTAGAAAAAGGGCAACACCAACAAATTAAAAAATTCCTATTTCATCTTAATGTACTGTCATTTAAATGTTTCCTTAATTTTTCAATGCTGCCTGCTTGCACCGCTGATGTCTGCAAAAATCCCGGCAAACAACAGGACAAAATATTATAGTTAAAAAAACTGAAAACTAGAAAACAGGGTGACGACAAACAACAAAATAATTTTAAAAATTGCAGGTTAGTTATCAATATGTGTCCAAATTAATCCTTCTGATTTTTGGTTCTTCCGCATTCTCTACACTTTTCTTCAGCAAAGCAAACACCATACCCACCCTGCACTTCCACATGCGGCGATATGACAGCCTGTGGTAGGGTGCTGTAGAGTGGATGCGATGTTGAGACGACCATTGGAGGAACGGCAGCAGCCGACGACTGAACAGCACTCGGACTAGGAGCTCCTAAAACAGACAAAATAGTCTAAAAGAAGGTCCTTTACAGGTAACAAGAGTACATTTTGTGTCTGTTTCGAGCTTTAGAACACACGAATTTATTTGAAGTGAAGGGTCCACTTTGCGGGGGTGGGGGTCAGCCGTTAGCTTGCAGAGGATGTGTCACGCTTATAGAGTATGATTGCTGGCATACTCTTATGTATTATGTACTCTTGCAGCTACTAAGGGCTAATGACTTAAACTTAACTCAATTATTTTAGTCAGAAATCAATCTTGATTCAGCAATATAAAGGTCCTTTAGTTGAGTAAAGTGTGACAACTAATGGGGAGGGAGGGATTTAAAACTCATTGTTGTTGGTCTTTGTTGTTGAGGTTTGAAACTTACTCAAATCAGAGGACGATAGAGAAGGCGGCCCCGGGCTAACGTTAATCGGTGGCACGGCCACCCGGGTGGTCTGCGGCTGCGGAGCAGACGCACCCGAACCCGCAGTCGACGATTGACTGGGCAGCGGTCGAATGCTGGCCGTCGGAGCCACTCGCTGAATTCCTCCTCCTGCACCCGCAGACCCACCAACGCCAGTAGAGCTGCTGGGATTCGCTGACGCGGATTCCGCAGCAC
>JASAND010021415.1:0-18986 GCA_030248195.1 Trissonchulus latispiculum | reverse complement strand
AGAAGGCTGCTGGCTTACATGCTTACGACAGTAGGCTTACATGCTTATGTCAGCATGTTTGTAACTTCTGCGCACTACTGTATATCAAAATGCTTACATTCTTACATTACAGTACATACATTACATTACATTACATTCTTACATTCTTGCTGACAAAAGCATGTAAGCGAGCTTACACTTATACGTCAGCAGGCTTACATGCTTACGACAGTAGGCTTACATGCTTATGTCAGCATGTTTGTAACTTCTGCGCACTACTGTATATCAAAATGCTTACATTCTTACATTACAGTACATACATTACATTACATTACATTTTTACATTCTTGCTGACGAAAGCATGTGAGCGAGCTTACACTTATACGTCAGCAGGCTTACATGCTTACGACAGTAGGCTTACATGCTTATGTCAGCATGTTTGTAACTTCTGCGCACTACTGTATATCAAAATGCTTACATTCTTACATTACAGTACATACATTACATTACATTACATTCTTACATTCTTGCTGACAAAAGCATGTAAGCGAGCTTACACTTATACGTCAGCAGGCTTACATGCTTACGACAGTAGGCTTACATGCTTATGTCAGCATGTTTGTAACTTCTGCGCACTACTGTATATCAAAATGCTTACATTCTTACATTACAGTACATACATTACATTACGTTACATTCTTATATTCTTGCTATACCAGGTTTATAATTTCTGCGCACTACTGTATATCAAAGTGCTTACAAGCTGGGTAGTTGAGGAACTGATGTCTGAAGCTTGGCATCTAATGAAACCTGTACAGATCATGATGCAAAAATACAAGAAAAAGAAACTTTATGAAGCAAAGTAAAATGCATTTTTGTAAAGTATGTGATAAGCAATACCTACATCGACAATCATTGCATCGTCATACACGCATGGAGCACCCGGATCATTCTGATACAGACACTGATGCATCCAAAAAATCCAGCCAGTCATATTCTGAGGAATCGGTACCTAGCAGTGATTCTAGCGATGAATCTGTGGCTGATCCTGATGACTACTTTTGGAAGGTCTGTAGAAAATTGATCGCTGATAAATATGGTCCAATTCTTGATGAAAAAGCTGCAAGCAGTGGTAAAAAAGGTGATCAGATCCTCTATCAGTGCTATAATCAATTACTGCCACAGATACAACTGGAGCTACTTAAAACTGCATCAAGGTTGGCAGCTTCATTTGAACGTGTGAAAGAGTCCTCCGGATTCCAGAAAATTGAAAAGAATGCTATGAAATATGAAGAAAAACGACGCAAGAAGGGGCAAACATCAAATTTGGAGACGTCATACAAGAAAGCATTCAAGGAGTCACCAAATATTATCAAACAAGTTCTTCCTCCGATCACTCTTTCCAGCGAAGATGAAGAATAAATTGTGAACATTACATTGCTTCAATATATGCGCATAAGCAATTCAATGTATGTATCATAAATATCCTGATAGAAAAGATCAGTGTTTGTAGTTGGGTAGGATCAAGGCTTTGCTAAGTAAATTTTCTCTCCTTATAAGTAAAACCAGTACTAATCATAGTAGTATGTAATTGTTTAGCATGAACTTTAAGGTCTGTTCACAACTAACTTATCGATTACTTAAGTTAACTAAAACCTATGTAGTATTACTGAGGGAAATATTAGGGAATTAGCAGAAAATATTATTGTGGCTTGCTCAGATAAATTTGTTTTGCTTAGCAGCTGAAACTAGCTGCTGTTCTACGATTTCTTGTTGCTCGAGCTTTAGGCAAACAATTGTTGGTTTTTGAAACTTAGCATTAGTTTTCATCACTCATATCTGGCTTTTAAGATTTAAGTATTTTATTTATATGTATCACAACCAAATATAGCATTCCATACAGCGCTGTTTAACAGACTACTGCAAAGTCATGTTTCTAGAATAATAGGTACAGACATATGTCATGAAATGTAAGTGTGTGAGCATAGAGTGTAGATATATCGTTGAATATTTGAAAGCAATTACAGCATTGGTACAGTGGGAAATAGGGGTACCTGTTCATCTGAGAATTAATGCCAAAGTGTTCATCGTAAAGGTTCTTAAAAAGTCGCTCAATGTTCGTTTTAACAACTTGATTAAGTTCATTTTCGAAACACGTTGTCATGGTCATATTAATTTCTCCAATCGTACAGAGATGCTTCATGGAGGATTTGTGAAAGGACGTTTTCGGCCATTCCAAGATTTCATATAATTCGAAAGATAGGGTGGAGATTTGTGCTCTCCAATTGAAACCAAACACGTACTCCATAAGTAAATTGATGTTTTCGTCACGAGTATGAGAAACTGAACAACTCAGCGGCAGAATGATCCAAGTATTATCATATTTGTCGTAGTGGTAGCGGTGCCTTGGAGTCACCCTGACAGACATAGTTGGATCGGAATGCTCCAATTCTACTATAACATTGGAATTAAGCAGATGGTCGGGAACACTGAAGCGAGAATATAGTCGATCTTTCTCTGCAACGATCTCCTGCAGTATAGGACGAGACACAGCAAACATGGGAGAATGTAGGACTCTTCGTTCCTGGTTTTTTAAAACAACCACTATGCGGTTATTTGGTAGTTTGTCGTAGTATTGCGATAATATGTGAAATAGAAGAGAGTAAGGAAGAACCTCAGTCCAGGTCAATAGCAGCTGCATAATTTGCTCCAGATTTTGCAACTTGTACAAGTTGGCAAGTAGAGTGCTGATACATAACTGAACTAAACTATGCATTGGTTCCTGAAAAAAACCAGTAAACTAGTTCATGTTTAGTAAGTAAGGAGTTGTATAGTCATGAAATTACTAACTGTTAAATCTAAACTCATTCTTTACATTGTTCAAAATGAGAGATTTGAAGTTGATCTCTTATTGTAAAATCACCTCCTGGACATTTGTATACATCCTACTTACCGAACTGTGTTGGAATGGATATTCGTTGTCTGTTCTATCTTCAGTATATCTTCTCGATTATTCCTTGCTGTGATCTAAAAAATAAAACATATCTAATCGGGGTAATTCCATGCAGCTAAAGCTATACCACTGTAAAATATTTAATGCAAAAGTTTTCTTTGTAATAGTGGTATAAATGTTGGTCTTTATTAAATAACTGTTGTAAAACTAGTAGCTGGTTAGGTTTAACAAGTAAATTGCACTTACAAATTAATAATATTTTCAGTGCTGGAGTTCCTTAGCGTGAATACCTAAAAAAGAAAAAATATTATAAGTACTTCAAACCTCAACTACTACTAAGTCAACGATCTCAAAGAGTTTAATGTATAATTACTTTAGTGTATGATCTGGCTACTCCAGCATAAGCTCAGGTTGATGTGCATACTCATAAGCAGCCCCTGTCTCTGCAACCTGACTCCTGGCGACATGCCCTTTCGGGGAGTTACCTGTCGTTATTGCCACTAGCGGTTGCCCCGTCTTGCGACACCGGTCTTATTATCCGCTAGTATTAGTGGCACGACAACATGTCCAGGGAGCGGTCCATTGCTGGAGAGAGACAGTCTTTGCGTAGTGCAAAATCGAGGACTTAAGCGAGAGCTTGCACATAAAGCTGAACCTACACTGAGGTAACCATTTGACAGCCCGATGCCAGACTCAGCACCGCGAAGCAAGATGTCTTAAGTGCAGCTGTCAAGAAGCAGCCCGGTGCCAGACTCAGCACCGCGAAGCAGTAAATGTCTTAAGTGCGGCTGCTTAGAGCAGTCCGATGCCAGACTCAGCACCGCGAGGCGAAAAAAGTCTTATGTGCGACTGCTCAAAATTTAAATTTAAAGTTTAATTAAAACTAAAGCTAATTAGAATTAAAATTAAAGCAGCCCGATGCCAGACTCAGCACCGCGAAGCAAGATGTCTTAAGTGCGGCTGCTTAGAGCAGTCCGATGCCAGACTCAGCACCGCGAAGCAAGATGTCTTAACTGCGACTGCTCAATATTTTTAATTAAAATCAAAATTAAAATTAAAACTTACTTTGTTTGAGTGATCCAATGCAGAGCAGAGTAATAATGAATAATCGGTTGACAATGTAACGAGTAGCAAAGTAAACGCGTAACGTGTAAAGTAAACACTGAGTGTTGAGAGGCTTGCCTTTTATAGGCAAAATTTAGGTTAGGAATTTGGGTGGAGTTGGGATAAACATTATGAAAGTGTGTCGAAAATTCCTATATTTACATGTATAAAGTTAAAAGGAATGTGAACAGATCACGTTGAACAACAACGAAACTATGACGTCACGCATATTGTTTTAAAGTGAGTGCGTACGCAGCGAGTAAACAACTTTTGTTTTAAAGTGAACATTTTAAACTCAGTATGCATTGTTTTGAAGTGAGTGTTCTCGCAGTTTCTCGAACATAATGGTTAGGTATTTAAGTGAAGTAACGCAATTCAACAATTCAACACAATTCAACAGTAATGTAAACAGTAATGTAACGCAAACTGTAATGGTGCCTCCGATGCCTCCTGTGCCTCTGTTCCAGAACGCCCCTTTTTATACTACTGCGGTACAATGGAATTAGAATTTCAGTTTAGCCCTTCAAAATTTTGTAATTAATTTTTGAAGGATTAAAATTTAATACGACTTGAGCATCAAGTCAAATTTTAATCCTTTAAAAAGTTAAAAAATGTTAAAGGCCTAAAAACTCCAGGGTACCGCAGTTTAACATTTTATCGTTATTTTGATGTATAATTTGTCCAGATTCATTGACGTTTGTAGGGAGATTTTTTGGCGCACGTGAAAAAATGACAACTTTTTAAATTTACTATGATTAACACATGAAATCTCAACTTTGAGATGAAATTACTCTTCAACCGTAGGAGATACAACTTTAATATTAAAAACTCGTTAAAATATACCATTTGGACAATAAAATATATGAAAATCAGCCAGATCGGAGAAAGTCGAAAAAATTACCCAAAAATGGACCCCCCCCCCCCTTTAAGGTGCTTTGCAAAGTAGAAATCTTTTACAGCCTGTTTGAAACAACAAAATTACCTTTTGAAATGTGACTGTGTTGTGATTGTATACATCGTCGTAAAACGCAGTTGAAAGATCATGCGCTATCAGTCTGTAACCATCTTCTTTTATGGCCGTTGCCAAGGAACCAACATCATGAAATGGAGGGTGGTGGCTTAACAAAACAGAGTCTGATAATATTCCTTGAAAATATCTTGTATAAAATACGGTGCAAGCGAACTGAATCCAGGCAATGAACCAGCTAGTTCCATCTTCATTTATCCTAACAGTTCTGCCCTGCTTCAGAATTACACCTGCAAAGCGGTAATAAATAACATAAACCAGCAAATCATGAACTACAAGTCTTAGACATGGCAAAAAAGAAAAAGTGTTTGTCGAACGTGTAGCTTTCAAATTACTGTTTAAAGCTAAAAGTATGTCGATACGTGGTTCGGTTCGGCATAGTACCTTCAACTTTTCAGATTTCAGGAAGTTTAGGGTTGATCGTGCACTAACATCATATATGTTCCAAATTAAAACTAAAGCTTAAACTAGTAACTAGTCGAGAGAGAAACAGCAGAAATTACACCTTGAAAATTATATATGACATACGCACGAGTGAGTATTGAACATACGTACGTACGAGTATTGAAACCTATTATGTAAGGTTATACCCTTTGTTATTCATTCATAATCTGAGCTAACAATTAAGTTCTCAGCAATATTTTAAGCTAGCTCTAGATAAGGGAGCAAACGTGCTCAAAATTCAAAAACTTATGAATAACTCTTAGAACAATCCAGAACACTTAGCAAACAAATCCAGGTCATGTCAGTAGGACTCATTAGAATTTGAAAAACCAGTCACAGCTAAAAATATCTTACCAAATGAATACAGCAAAAGCTTTAGTAAGCATGTGGTGTTGTGCAGAAAATACGAGGTACCCCATAATCCAATGAAAATCACTGCAGTTAATAATCCAACTGCAATACATGTTTCAAGCAACAAAACCTCCGCATTAATGTTAATACGAGTGGTACGTTTAACGAGAAAACCAATTCCTGAATACTTTACTGGATTGCTGAAGTCAACAAACTTTGCTCTGTTGGGAGTATAGGATAATAGCTTAGCCGAAAAGTTTGTTTCTCTGTTAACTACTTGTTTCATAATCCCATTCCATGACCCGTTATCAAAACTGCCAAACTCAGAATCCTCTGGGCATTGGAATCTGTAGTCATCGGATGTCAAGTTAAGCAACTTTGCAAGTACCAGAAAAATTTCCATTTCGTAGCCTGGTAGCTTGATGTTCAAGTTTCCAGTCAACGCCTTTTCATACACATCGGGTGGATACACTATGATGGACAAATTCAATGGATGCTGTGGTTTTGAATAAACCAGACGCATGTTTGCAGGGCTTTGCGTTAATCACGCAGTAGTTGCAAGAGAAATCCTCAAAGATCTACAAGACAGACTAAATACGTAAGATAAACTACGGCTGACAAGTGTAAGAGCCAGACAGATGGTGAGATTAGGCAGACCTTCATGTTTTGGAGTTTTGTAACGATTATTCCAATATCACGAGACACATTACAATTATTTTTGCCGAAATAGAGGCCAAGAAAGACTAAGTAAAGTAAATTCGCCGATTTTAATCTGGACGGTAACAGAAAGATGAAATCGGTATCATTTAAACTGGATTTAAGGTTGGGATATAAAATTAACTCGTTGAGGCAGGAAAATTAATATTTAGTTCATTTACTCCGGCGGTGTTCAAGTGGAATAAATTTTAATATAAACGGTTTACTACTTCACTGAATAGACACAGTAATGTAATAATACATCACTATTCATGCTCCATGTATAATCGTTGCATTTAGCATACAAGACCACAGGAGTATACTCGATACACATTACTTGTAATATTGTGCTATGTTAAAACTCAATACACTAATCTCTTAAAATCACCTTAACCTTGGCGCTGTGTGAAGAACGTAGCTTTTTAATCATTGGAAGCTATAGCTTTGTCCGGATTAATATTTACTTGTTTAACTTGGAACAAGATATCAGTGATTCTATCCAATTGCAATAAAAACGTTTTCTAAAGCCAAAAGGCTCAATATTTCTGAAACTGTGTGAATGTTGAAAATCAGTCAAAACCCTGACAGCTGCCTTATGGAAGGCATATACTGGTACAAAATCAACAAACTGCAGAATCAAAGTTGTTTGTATATTTTATGTTAATTTTGTCTAATTAATTTATTTAGTTTATTCTTTAAGCGAAAACTCAAGGCCACTTGAATGTCACCGTGTTGTGAAAACTATCGCGTCAGATTGTGTGACTTTGGGCTAGGACTGTGGTCGGATCAGATCGGATCGGAGCGATAAATTTTCGGACGGGATCGGCTTGATTTTTCCAGATCACCGATCCGGCAAATGAGATAAACTTTGCAAATTTGTACCATTTTTATAACATTGCACTTTTTTTGAAGAAATCTTCAAAATCTTTATCTGAATTTTGTTCAAATGTTGTAATGTATTATGTAATAAAAACAGTCAGATGTAATTGCTCTCTAATGTTTTCTGCTAATTAATCTTTGAACAGTCTGTTCCGATTTTTAAACTCAGTGCCGCTGACTATTCTTGTATGATTAAAAGGTCTTTATTAACTGCTAGGAACGTTGTCTGAGATTGGAAGAAGACTTTCACCCAAGTGCGTTTGCTCAGAAGTTGAAAGTCTGCAGAGATCCGAAGGCCGTATTTTTGCATATGCTTATGTATACGACCAATGTACGATTTACTGGTATGTGGCATCGGCAACAATTAAATGGCCCGCAAGATTTATTATTTGTCATAGCTGTTTTGTATTTTGCTTGCTTTGTTGTAGGTACATATCTCTTGATATTCAGCAACCGACAGATAACACTCAGTAACATTCAATTCTAAATGCTCGAAGCTCTACGTGGTATAGACAGCCAATAAAGTTTTGTAGAAGCCCCAAAATAGCGGGAATATTTTCCCACTTGAACAGCAGGTCATAAATTTAGGAAACGACATTGTTTTCAGGCTACTTAACAGTTTAATAAGTCCTATGAGAGCTCTTATATTTGCGTTGAGCTATGAAACCCCTTGAAGCTTTAAAACGCTTGGTCATATTGCATAGCAATGGCATCCCGCTAGTCTCGGCATGTTGTTTCAATGCGATCAATTAATGCAAACTAAAGCATGTTGTTGAAAGGTGGAATAAACGGTTAATACAAGAGGATACATCTTTCTAGAGTTTTATGAATTTTATACTAAAGTCTGACCAAAAAATCTTGGAACCGAACAGTCAGTACCAGTCCTCAGTTATCCTTTGAAGGTAGCCTATATAAAGTATATATTTTTAGAATCCTCAGGAGGAGGAGATTCCGATAAACCTATCATATCCGGTCTATATCCGGTTACCGGATACTAAATCGATAAAAACGCTTCAGATTCGGAAGAAAAATGCTAATTAATTGATACTCTAGTATATTGGTCCTTGGCTCAAAACATTTCCGAAAATCGGGTCACATCCGGTGCATGTCCGGTAACCGGATGCCCAGGTCACAAAAACTGTACAGCAAGATGGGTAGCTCGTACAGTTTCGCTGATTGGATTTTTGGATTCCTGGGGTCGAAATTAGTCTGTATCCAAAATTTTGTCCGGTTTGGACCAAAATTGCGTGATCTATGGTCGTATCCGGTTCGCAAAAAACCGGAAAAAACTATTTTTCCGGCCTGGTGCTCGGAATCGCGGATTAAAAATGTTCCCTTTTGGCACAATGAATGTTTGGGAGGCTACTTTCATTTTACCGGTGTCAAAGCAATCGAATATCCGGTCCATTTCCGGTTCTGAGCTTTGAAATTTGAGATTTCATGGGCTATTATCTCAGTATCCGGTTGGTCCGGAAGTCAAATTATTGCATTAAAATTATATTTGGTCTATCCCTAACCAACACCAACCTCAAATTACTTCATATCTGCTGTAAATTTTGAATGGCAGCGTTTTAAAAACGGTTCAAAAATAGGTTATATTGCATGCGACAAAGCTAAGCGTATGGGATCAAATCTCATGTCCGGTTTAACAATTAGACAAAACAAACAAAAATAACCCATTTTTAAAACGCTGCCATTCAAAATTTACAGCAGATATGAAGTAATTTTAGGTTGGTGTTGGTTAGGGATAGACCAAATATAATTTTAATGCAATAATTTGACTTCCGGACCAACCGGATACTGAGATAATAGCCCATGAAATCTCAAATTTCAAAGCTCAGAACCGGAAATGGACCGGATATTCGATTGCTTTGACACCGGTAAAATGAAAGTAGCCTCCCAAACATTCATTGTGCCAAAAGGTAACATTTTTAATCCGCGATTCCGAGCACCAGGCCGGAAAAATAGTTTGTTCCGGTTTTTTGCGACCGGATACGACCATAGATCACGCAATTTTGGTCCAAACCGGAAAAATTTTGGATACGACTAATCGACCGAGGAATCCAAAAATCCAATCAGCGAAACTGTACGAGCTACCCATCTTGCTGTACAGTTTTTGTGACCTGGGCATCCGGTTACCGGACATGCACCGGATGTGACCCGATTTTCGGAAATGTTTTGAGCCAAGGACCAATATACTAGAGTATGAATTAATTAGCATTTTTCTTCCGAATCTGAAGCGTTTTTATCGATTTAGTATCCGGTAACCGGATATAGACCGGATATGATAGGTTTATCGGAATCTCCTGCTCCTGAGGATTCTAAAAATATATACTTTACATAGGCTACCTTCAAAGGATAACTCAGGACTGGTGCTGACTGTTCGGTTCCAAGATTTTTTGGTCAGACTTTAGCTTATATTTATTCAGAGTGATAAGACTGGCTCCACAACAGATGATAATCAACGTTGAATAAGCTAGTTGAAATGTTCAAAACTTGGACTAAGGACCGATGTTCGACTGTGTAATTGTAAAATTGTAAATCCTTAAAACTTGACTAATACTTCAAGCAGCTGTGAAAATTTATTGAGTTAGCTATTGCTAAGTGTACTGCTAAATCATGGCCGATTAATGTATTTAATCACTTATAAATACACTGATCAGTTAGTTAATTTTCCAATATGGCTGATCAAGGGCACTCTCAATTCTGGCTGAACTCAGTGCTGTTAAGGTGGTGATTCCTTTTGGACACATATTGTTGTTTGGTGACGTAAATCAAGATAAAATTTGATGAAACTTTCCGAAATAAGTGCTTTTAGCGTTCTAACACCCTCCGCGGAATCCCGATTCAAAAATTCTAGAGTTCCGGTCAGAGTGGTTTTTCCCAATTTCTGAACGTTTGGCAGCTGCTATACAGTTATGACTATATTCATTCGAAAGATCTCACTGAGCTTCACATTTTTGCTTTTTAAAGCAAGTTTCTAGCTTTTCTCTACCGTGAGATATAGCCGATTTTCTTGGTTTGGCGTCGAAAACTTGCCATTTTCGTAAAATCATACTAAGGGCGTCGATTTGAAGATCTCATAGGGGCTAATTATCCGACGCACGATCGTCTTCCAACAGCTATCCCGTAGGCTGCTATCATAAAAAATGTATTTTTGCAAAAACACGACCAATTTTTTTCCAAAGATTGTGGAGCATTCAGCATGCAAGCTGGAGGGCTGCTACTGAACAAATGTGTTCTGCACAAATATACCCAGGGACGATTTTTTAGTTTCCCCGATTGCTGCTTTCTAGCTAAAGTAATCGCTTGACAAATTTGGAAAAAGTAGGCAAAATACAGGTTACGCACACATTTCAGCTTATTTTTCTATAACGAAGAGCGATTTCGCAATAAATAAAAAATCGTCCCCAGCTATTTGATAGAGGTATCGAATGATATAACCGATGTCTCGCGAAAAAATTTACTTGAGTCTGCAAAAATTCTGGAAAATTATACTTCTTCTAAAATAAGTTAAAAATATTTTAGAAAAGTAACATTAGTTTCATGGCATGCATTAAAAAGAGAAAATGTCAAGCTACATTTTGATATAAAAATGGCTTCTTAACTCCAAGTAATGAATGAGTAATAAGGGTGCAAACTTTATGTGACCAAAGGGAATCACCACCTTAAGTCGAGTTCAAAGTTCAAGAAAGGAGCCTGTTTGGCTAACATTATCCTGCATCTGTTAGCTTATGTCATATTTGACTTATCGTTTGGCGTTATTGGTTTGGTTTGTCTTCCAAGTAAATTCCTTGGAAATAATATTTTGGTCCTATACCATCTGGTTTTGGTGGGTTGTACTTAAACACATACCAGATGTACCTGCGGTCAAATTCTTAGTACGCTCAGAGATTGCTTATCTAGTTAAATCTCTACACCGGCGAAAATTTGGTGCAAACTCTGTGGTTTTATAATTAGAGTAATAAATGTAATTTTGTTGGGCTTTCAAATTCAACTTTTGTTGCATCAATGCGAAGACAGATTATCATTCCCACCTGTTCATTGTGGCTTTGAAATTGAAGTTTAAATAATAGTTTAAATAGCTAATTTTTGAGAATGAAATAAGTACGGTGTTCTGTAGCTTTTTCTTCCATCTACAATTGAATACAGCGCCAATTGTGCATAATAATTTAATTATTCCAATGCATCATAAACTATTTACAAGCATTCATGCAACCACCGAACATAGAATATTCAATGAGATAATAAACCAAGTTACCCTGGAAGTAATGAATACCTTTTATCCGGAGGTTAAGCAATACTTGCGTCCATCACCAGAAAGTTTGATGCCATGTATGTCGTAATTTCATTGAATTCAAAACTTGTGCACATAACCGTTTGATAGATAAACAGCAACTCACGTGTCACACATCAGGTATGATTCGTTTCATGAGTTTTGAAACAATACATGACTGCCTCCAAGTTGACTGCTCTTTAGCACATCTTATTTCTAAGTATCAATTTGTCTAAATAAAACCTGATACACTTTCTGAGAATTAAGCTTCTAACAAAAATGCAATACTTTCATCTTTATTATTATTTCTCCTTATTATCTTGTTGTTGTTGTTGTTGTTATTATTGCCGGACTACTCAGCCAAGAGGCTACAATGAGGGCGCTAATCTTTGTCTCTCCCCATCAGTCATAGCTAGTATGACTCTCGCTCCGTCGCCTGAATGCTGTCCCCACAATGGGAAGCTGGAGCAGACACCTTCTTGGCCTTTCGGCTCCGGTAGTAAGACATCCATTAACTGCTCATACGCAAGGTAGAGGAGCACAACATCTTTCGACACTCCAAGCCCCAAGCGCAGATGGGGTGGGATCAGAGACAAACCCGGAAAGTTGTGTGATCCATTTTGAGTACACGACTCGTTTGCACCCAGCACTCCCTCGCAGGAGGTAGGCGGGCCACATTGCAGAAGTGCTGGTATATCCCAAGGAGGGTACCTTCCACCGGGAACTCCGCGCCCTACTCTTGACGGTAAGTGGATTAAAGGTTCTTTAGCGTGCACTAACGCCCCATCCGATCGGCGGAGCAGTGACCTAAGTTTCGTGCTCAAAAAAACAATGTAACGTCTTATTATCTTCGTTACCACCACCTAACCCCTCCAACTTTCTAAGGATTTCAATCTCTAATAAGCTTTCTACTAACTCTATCACGAACTAAACAGACGAAATTCTTTGCAAAGTATCGTTCTACGACAACCTGTTGAAGAGAACCCTACGGTGAAATCTAGCAAAATTAGAAAAATTTTGAAACCACGTAAATTTTTGATTTGATTAGTATTTTAAATCTTTTTGAATTGCCACAAAAACGCGCAGAATAGTCGCGCTAATGTTCTCTTTGAGGGTTCGCGTAGGGAAGGTGCACTGAATGCTCCGTAACAGAACGCACCGGCAGAGAACTGAATTTTCTTCCAAGTGTACGATGTAATTTTGTGAATTTAGATTTTCAAACGTTCTAGATACAGAAGACGGTTTAGCAAATTGGGTTTTGGAAACTTAGAGAAAAAGGCGAAAGAGTACAGTTTTTTGAACAGCTTGAGAATACATTTTTAAGCGTTTTTACAATTTTCAATATCTTGCAATCATCTTGGGATAGTTATAGTTTATGCAGTTTATTATTCATTACAGTATACCAAGTTTACAAGGACATCAATGAACAATGTAAGTTAGACAGAAATCAATGGCAGCGTTGAGGGCAGTTTTTTGGACAGAGTTTTCAAAGGATCTTTATATAAAAGGTTTTTCACATTAAAAAATCCTGTATCCAACGATATAAAGTTCACAAGTTTAGTTCACAAATCTAAATCTAAATTTATAATTACCAACTGAGGTGTGCATCTGCTGCTGCGAACCCCCAGTCAGAAACCGCGCAGGAAATTTTTAATTGAAGCTTCCTGAACTAAAGAAGTTTCTGACCCACCCTTCCAAGTCCTGCACATCAATTGCTCTTCAACAGCTAACAGCCGCAGAAAAACCACAGAATTTCCGCCTGAACTTTCTACAGAAATGTTTCTCACACCTTGACTCATATAGGTTAACGAGGGAGGTCTGGGGGTGTCCAAGCCCCCCACCCCAGGAACTGAACATGGTACAAGCCCTACCGCCGTCGAGGACAAGGGGTAGTGCAAAAATAATTTTTACACTAATGTTCTAAATCATTTCCGGCTGCGCCGGAGTCTTTTACCTAAAATACTTACTTTTTCTTGAAAACCCGCTAAAATTTCGAAATTTTTCAAAAATCTTCAATTTTTTGCAACTTTTGAAAAAATTTTAAATTTTAATAAAACTAGCGTTATGCCTTAAATGTGGATTTGGCATTGGATTCGTTGGGATCAGACAAGTGACTCAAAAGATAACAAACTGCTAGTTGATCACTAGAGACTTAAAATTATCCCTAATTTTTTCACAGCTTCGTTTCAAGTCCAACCAACAAGTCAATCTTGGGTGGGGGGGTCATCTGAAAACCCAAACGTAAATTCTCTTCTGGAAATTTCATTGCAGCAACGTTACTTAGGAAGTTGGATTCGTTTTTCTGAAAGCTGATTTCGAGCAATGTTCAGTTAAAGTCTTATCCAAAGACGGGTAGCATCTAATGAATCTTGTGAACTTTTGGATGCTACCAGGAACACCTGTGCAAATGCACGCACTTAGTGATTAACAAGAAAAACCATGGTAGGTACGCCTGGCATCTGGTTTGTCAATTTCCCTGATTAAAAGTTTTTTATTTCCTTAGACATAAAAACACCACATAGCAATGTCAATAAAAGTTTTCTACTCCACTAACTGCCGATCCTGTGGCTACCCGGCCTATGCAACAAGTTGTGGTCATTCAGAAAGTCAAATCAGTGCAGAACTACATGAGGGCAGTTTCAGTAGTAGAGTAGAGTTAAAATTAACTGTATAACTGGTTTAATTCTAACTCATGCTTGACTTTTCCTCTTTTAACTCTTTCATGAAAACGATCTCGAGTTACAATCGCTTTGCAGAATAAATTCTTCTCTGACAGCCTTTTTATTTAATTTTATGGGAAAGCTTGGATCCATTTTTGCAGTCAAGACAGGCTTTCCTTTGATTTTAAGTTAAGCTTTCGGAAACTGTTTTCGAGAAGCAAAGCCAACATTTATTTTGTGACTATGAAAATCAAATGACTGGCGAATTGTTTCAAAAATAGCGGGAAATGCAGATCAGAATTCTCCCAGCCGAAAAACTTCTGTCAATAGAGTTTCTTTCTGCAGCGGCGAATTTGTTACCCCATGCGCTTCACGAAATCTTTTATCATCAGTTGAAAACGGCTTAAATCAAGAATTAAGGCGTTGCCCTTTGAAGTTCAGTGAACTGCAGAAGCATGTTTATTGATGCAGAAATAAATTTTTGCTCAAAACAAGCAAAGCTTTTGATTTCTCAAGTTTTAATATCATAGCGAGCAAAAACATGTAAGTCAAGAGTTTCAAGGCTTAGCCTAAAGCTGCCTTCATAGTTCCAGACGCAAGCAGACGCTCGTGGACGCGCGTCGACGCGCGTATGTAAGCGTCTGCATGCGTTCGTGAGCATGAATACGCTACAATTATTTTTAAACGGTTAAAACGGCATGTTACAATCTGATGCGTCGACGCGCGTCTCAATGCGTTTGCGACTATGAATGCACCTTTATGGTTATGTAAGAAACAAGCTTCTCACTAACAAGAAAAATAACTTCGCTGTAAGTAAACGTTTCGTACGCTCGTGTCAGTAACTGCTCTACACAATTATACTGGGCCAGCCTCTTTTCAATAATTCTTATTCATGGGCTATTTCGCGGAAGATTTAAGAGTTAAGCTAAGTCTAACGATTAAATTTAACTCAACCCTTCCATGACAGAGTTAAAACAGAGGGTCTCTTGCGCTTTCCCTCGCCAGCCCTAACTTTTGATTTTTTGACCAATAACTTTGTAATTTTGCATGGATGCATACTGGAGGCTTATAAATTCAAAAGTTAAAAAATTTTAGATTTTATAAATTATTTTATATTTTTTATTTTATTTGTTGGTTTGGTAAATGGGGACCAAAGAGACTGGAAATTATTTTTAAAAAATTTGCTGAAAACTTGCATACAGGGGTTCTTAAGGGCGTTGAGCACGAATCTAAAATAGGTTTTTGATTCTGCGTTTGTTTAGCTCAGTATAAGCTTACATGTTAAGCTTACAGCTTTAGCTTATACTGAGCTTATTGAAAACGGATTTCAGATTCGAGCTCTGGTCCCCCGAAACCCTGTATGCAAGTTTTCAGCAGAATTTTTTCAAAAAATCTTTCGGTTCCCCTTTGTCCCCCTTACCAAACTAAAATTTAAGATTTTTAAATTTTCTTAAAATTGTGAAATTTTTCATTTTTGAATTCATAAGCCTCCGGTATGCACCCATGTAAAATTTCAAAGTTATTAGCCAAAAAATCAAAAGTTGTGGCTGGTGAGACCCAAACAAGAAAAGTCAAGCTTGAGAAGAGTAAGGAAACTGGCAGTAAGGAAGCAATTTCAACTTTACTCTTTAGCGAAAAGGTCCTAACAGAGGTTAGGCCAAGAGTACATAATACATAAGAGTATGACAAGCGTCATACACTATGTATTATCAGCCCGCTACATCCTCTGCACGCTATCGCCCCCCCCCTAAATCAGACCCCCCTTATCAAAGCAAATTAGAGCGCTCTGCTTGCACGCTTTAGAACGAAAACACAACTAGTCAGTTGGTTCAACGTGCGTCTGTTGCATGTAAACATAGCGGGCGAATTTCTTTGACATTTTATGGGGGGGGGTAGGCCGATAGCGCGCATCGAATGTAACAGCCTTATAATACATAGAGTATGCCTGCTGTCATACTCTTATGTATTATGTACTCTTGGTTAGGCGATACCTCAAAAAGGCAAAACGATGCCTCGGTGGCAAAAGTAGTTCAAGCGATTTCTGTTGTTGTTTACGTGAGCAGGGCCTTGTTTTCGTATGGAATAGGATTGAAAACTTAACTTCTATACCTCAAAAATTTGGAGTTCGGCCTGGGTTACAAGGAGGAATGTCTAAGAACTGCAAATTGGCTGCTTAGCACGTAAACTTGAAGTGGCTAGCCAGAAAAGAGCCTAATAAAGGTTTCTCAAGGTCCGGGATTTATTTGTTTAAAAGTTCCTCTTAAAAGGGGCAGTCTTTTGACTCAGGCCAGAACTAGGTCTGGGGCCTGGTCTTTCTGAACGAGAGATCAAAAATCGTGCTATTTTGCCACTGTAAATTTAATTTTCAGTCCTATTTTTGGAAATATTTTGCCCATTTGAACAACCATAGAAAGTGTTAAATGATTGGAAATACTGGCTGTTGGAGATCATTCGATGTAGTGTACCCGAGCACACCCACTTCTTGAGTCAGAGCCAAATACTTTTGAGTTATGATCCTTTGGTGGAGTACGTCTTGATCCAGCACTCACTTTTCTTTGATTCGATAATGTGGTTTCCACCAATTTTTGAGTGTAACCAGCAGAAGGTTGGCAAATTAATTCGACTTCATGATCCATTCATCAAAAGCAATCGAAAATGCTTCTATTGTTAGAAATTCTAAAATTAATTAACGGAAAATCTGTCGAAGTCCGAAGACTTGTATTGGCCAGTCTTACGTTCCGTCTGCTCACCGAGGTTTAGCAGATTTTAGTACAAAAGATCATTTTTCTAGCATCACTTAAACTTAAACTTAAATCAGCATAACTTACGCAGAACTACTAAGAATTAGCCGTATTAGCAGATTTCTTCAAAACATTGCCAGAAACTCAACTTTTTAATTCTAACCAATTTTGAATTTAAAGTACACTGTTTCCCGTCCGCTCACCCAAAATGGGAAGGTGTTAGCGTGAAAGCTCAGTGACAAACAAGCAGAAGCTTTATGCAAAAGTGGTGTTGGAAGGTATGGAGCTTAACTTTATGTAAAGTATTGTGCCGGCTACGCAGAAAACGTTTTCGCCTGATGAGATAGTGGCTAGTTTTTAATCTGATTGGTTTAGAGGTTGTTTAAATTTTGTGTGGCTAAATTTTTATGGATTACGCTGAGGTTTGCTTGAGAATACTATTCCAAAAGTCGTGCCTCGTACAATGCCCATTTGCAACAGTTGCAACATCAAAAATTTCGTGTGCACTATAATATACATTAGGGCCAACATTTGCGTTCAAAATAGCATCCTCAAATTTACCAAAATCAAGTTCCCAAGTTCCCAGCTGCCCTGTAGTTTGCAGTTTCATGAATTCACGACCGTCTAGTTTCGAATCTGGAATTCCGCCTACTAATTGTGCTTTCATGCACAATTTAATGCCCAGTCTCCATTCATAGAAGCTAATATGCGTGCTGTGCAAGCCGCTAGTGCCCACCCGTGGGCTCGTCGGAGCATTCGTTGACAGAATAAAGCACCGAATAGCTTGGCATGATTTATTGCATCCTTTGCAACTATACAAAAGTTTTGATTTTTTTATTTTGTGTGGACCCAAACTTCATTTTCATAATACCCGATTCAGAAAAATTGGTCTTCTTGTGGCTGAAGTTGCAAAGCAACGGAAGAAAAGCAGTGTAATATAAGAGTTAAACCGGTTTCTGAAACCCCCTTATATGTTCTTCACATCTTAACTTTTTCCTACCAAACATTTACTGTGTTTTGCAGAACTGTCGACACAGAGCATAATGTATAATAGCCGGCTACGCTGAGGCGTAGCCGGAAAAAACTTCGAAAAGCGTACTTTAGCACAAACAGGGACATTCTAACAAATATAAAATTAGGTTTTTACCTGATACTTATTATTGTGAACGTTATTGTGAACGACTGCAACCTAATTCATGGGTCGCACTGTTGATTTTACATTTTTTGCAAACTTTCAAACTGAAATTATTGATTTTAATCTCATATTTCACAGGGGCCCAAGCTGTGTTTTAGCCTGGGGGGGATGTTACACAAGAATCCGCACAGAATAGATATAATAATAATGAATGACATAATAATTATTACACATTGTGGTTAGTTCTAATTACATTTTTTCAAACCTAATTTGCATATTACCCTAAGGGAACATTAGTTGCATTGATTATACTGACGTTTCTATGAACCGAGGTTTGGTTTGTGCGTGGCATTGAAAGTCTTCAGCTTTTCCAAATACCAAAAGTCAGATAGTAGTCGGCTATCCCTTCCCACACGAGAAGGGTTTGGTATTAGATTTGCACATTCAACTCTTGGTATAAATACACACTGAAGTCCTAGAGTAATGGCTTACTTCTTTTCTTCGCATGCAGTAGAATCACTGGCTCTAAGCTGATCAAGAGTACATAATACATAAGAGTATGCTGAAAGGATTTTCAATGGAAACGAAAACGTTGAGCGGCTGACCGGTTGTCAGTAGTATAGTAGGGGCATTTGCACCTCAATCATTGGATTGAGATATTCCCTCCCACCCATACAAGCTTTTCCAGACCGTCACATTCCTTTACTGCCTTAACACCTCTGGTCTGTTCACTCTCTACGA
>JASAND010021413.1:0-12708 GCA_030248195.1 Trissonchulus latispiculum | reverse complement strand
GGATTGTACATTACACAGAATAACGGAAAAACTTTTGTAGAAGCTAACGTGTCGCTAGCTGTTCGAACACAGAGAGCCGGTTTTTTATTAAATAAGCACACCTAATATATCGTAGCTCAAAATGTTACATATTACTAATGTTAATTGATATCTCAATATTACGAAGGAAGACAGCTATAAAACACTATATAGAAGGGCTTAGTTCAGCACGGAATCTTTTTTCGTGGCCTCAAGAATATTATGATGACATACAAAATTGGACGATCACGCACCGGGGCGGAATAATACCCCTTTTAGGGGTTACTTGGTTTCTTTATTTCTACAGTTGTGACTAACGTTACTATCAAGCGTGCTCTCGAGCATACGAGCAAGTTTAAAATCATATAAACGCATTATGTTGAAATTGTGTGAGACTTCTAGTTGCCTTCTTTTTAGTGGTTGACAAAAACACTACTGTGAAAAACTGTAAACAAACTTTTTGAAAGTCTATTATGGAAATAAGCAAAAACTGTCATCTAAAGGTTAGGCTTAAAGCAAGCTTTTACTTTTCTAGCTAGTCTTTGCAATCTTTAAAAGACTCGCAGGCACGCGAGCAAACGAGCGCGAGCAGCTTCGAGCAAACTGGCTGCTCGAATGCTCGCGAAATACCCGGTTATTTTTGGGCGGTACTGTAGCTGCCGCCAAACTTTCAAAAATTGGGAAAAACCGCCCTGATCGGAAATCTCGAATTTTTGAATCGGGATTGCGCGGAGGGTGTTAGAACGCTAAAAGAATGTATTTCGGAAAGTTTTGATAAATTTCATCCTGATTTGCGCCGCCAACCAACAATTTGTGCCCAAAAGGAATCACCACCTTAAGAAAAATTAAGATAAAGAATTGGAAAATCTACTGACAGACAGTCTGGAAATTGTGGAAAGTTTAACCCTCTTTTGCCCAAGACTTCTCGGAGAAAGCGGCTCAAAATGACCTGTTTTATTTTGGCTGCCGTTTTTCATTGAGAGCACCTAGAGATTTGGGACTACCATCAATCGATAGATAATTGATTATTTCTTTACATTTTCGAATACAGCGGTTGTGGGTAAAGGTAAAACAGGTAAAGTGACCCCTGGAGAGAACTCCAACCTACAGAAAGTTATTATAGGGGGGGGGGGGCGAGAGCGACCCCCTATAATATGTGTGTAAAAGGCGCTGCGCTGCCCTTTGAGACTGGTTCGAGCACCGTGCCAGCTCAATACTGAACGAAACTCGGCAAGTTTGGTATCGTTGGAATCTACACGACGAGTACAACAAGTTGCAAAATGCAAAAGCGTTTTGGTCAAAATTTTCAACTTTGAAAATTTTCACTTCCGGACAAGTTAGGCCCGTTTGTTTTTTTTTCTGTGTTAGTCACGCTTGGAAAAGGGCTATTTGTGCAGAGGTGTTTGAAAGATGTGGGCATTTTCAGCCGGAAAGTTATATTTTCTGAATGCCAATATGGTCTCATGTGCCCCGCGCTATAGTTTTTCGCTGCCCGGCCCGGCATGCCACCTGTGCGGCCGGCCAAAAGTGGCCTAACGGCGTTTTTGGCCAAAAAACGGCCATTTTGTGTTACGCCCACAGGGCTCAGGGAATAAGCTAGAGACACGTGGTTTGTTGCATGAACAAGTACGGAGGGGATACTAGTGCATAACGTTGGCCGATTTTTGATTTAGGTCCTGGACCGTTCAGGCGGCCGGCCCAAAGGAAGTCGGTCCAAATGGCCATTTTCCGAAAAATTTCTAAGTCCCAACTCCACAGAAAATAGTCAAAAATAGGCCTAAATATGCAGTTTTGAGCCATTTAGTGGGACGCATATAAAGGTTATCGGGGTCACTGAAAACGATGAGCATAGTCGCAGCGCTGGGCGGTGCTGCTATCGTGCTGTACTGTTATGCAGCAACCATAGAACGCTGGCTGTAGGCTTACAGTAGACGGTTAAACATATTAAATTAGGCGTGTAGATAGCTTGGACATGGCAAATTAATATAGTTATATTGACAGTATAGCTTGCATCTGGTTGCGGTGCAGTAGAGTGCTGTTAAAGTACAGCACTACCAAGAATTGGCTATAGATAAGTTGAATGGGAGTATAATTTGCATCTGGTTGCGCTGCAGTAGAGTGCTGCTGAAGCACGGCCTATAGCTAGCTACAGATAAGTTGAAATCGTCTGAAATTTTGCATATAACTGCAGAAGAGCATTAGAAATCGTGCCGTATAAGTTTTTAGTATAAAACTGTTGTAACCATAGGTACTGGATGTTAGATCTCCGTCTAAATCAAGAAAATAAGGAATTGGAACTTTTCAAGCTTCTTTGTTCTGTATATACGTGCAGTTGACGATTAATGATTGGCGGAATTTTTAAAGGCTCTTGTTTGAAACTTTTTTTAAATATTTCCTTGATTTTGCTCAAAATTATGCAAAAGTGTGTGCTAACTTTATGCAAATCAACCTAAATTACACTTATGTGTAATGTCCAAGGCAGGACTAGCTAATTTCTAAATTCTTCAAATTCGAGCGCGCAAGTAGTCTGTTGTCATGTCAAATCCTTGGGAGTCGCCCGCCTTTCTTCCTGTCAACTTTCGAGTCAGGTTTGTGAGCCTACGGGCAAGTTTGAGGGATTAATTTGGGGTTCTCCTTTCTGGGTTTGGGTTGTTCCCTTATTTTTGAGTTTTGTTTATAAAGGTGCTTGCGTCAATTTTGTTTTGTCAACTTGAAAAGAAATGTTTTTGTATCCTTTTGTGAAAGCTTCATATGTTTTTGTAATTTCGTTTAATTTTTTATTTTCTTCGTGTAAAGTAAACTCGTGCAAAATTAGGGTTGCGTCGTCTATATCTAGTAGGTTAGCGATTAAGTAGGGAATGATCAGACATATTACACACTCACTCACGAACCTTCTGCAATCTTTACTGAACCTAAATTACTTTATTAGAATTTCTAAATTCGACACTTTGACAGTTTTACTTGAGTTTTACTGAGAACCTTAAAAATGAAATAGGACAAGGATAAAAATGCTCCTATGGAGCATGAAAAATGCAATATGGGATACATTAAGTTTTAAGCGGACAGAGGACTAGGTTTTAAAACGTTAATATGGGAGGGGCAGGTTGTAAATGCCAGGAGGACTAGGTTAAAAGCGCAATAATATGGACCAGCTTCGCTGAACAACCCATATTTGCGCATATTGCCGAGACAAAAATGCTTGCGGCAATCCTTCAATAACAGTTTAACAATTTGTAAGCACGACTTTGCAGCTATTACTAATTATGTAGATGTGCTCAATAATAAAGTAGAGTCAAAACTGTATTCGCACTAACTTAATACTACAGACTGAAAATAATATATATAACAGATTCTGCATTGACAGTGCAGAAAGCAACGCCTTAACTATAATTGCGTCGTTTATATTGGAAATATTAAATAAGCTTAACATTTCAAAATCAGCTAGAAAGCTGAAATAAGTAGCTTATATGCATTTGTGAATTGTGGAGTGAAACATGAGTAATTGCGAATATGGGTTGTTCAGCGAAGCTGGTCCATATTATTGCGCTTTTAACCTAGTCCTCCTGGCATTTACAATCTGCCCCACCCATATTAACGTTTTAAAACCAAGTCCTCTGTCCGCTTAAAACCTAATGTCTCCCATATTGCATTTTTCATGCTCCATAGGAGCATTTTTATCCTTGTATATAAGGTGCCGGTGCTTATCTCCGGATTCACAGCCCGAAGCCATTAGTGATAACTCTAATGTTGACTACATCTGTGGAAGGGGGCCAGCCCTTCATCAGACATTACGTCAGAACACAGACTCCTGTTACCTTTCCACCGCAGTGGTACCCTTTTACCGACCAGTTAAGGATAGATAGCTGGGTTGGCTGCAGCCCACGCACACGGCGAAGCGCTATGTGCTTGGTCTCTTGTTCAAGGGAATTTGTGAAAGTCTTGTGGCAGCGGTGGTTCGAACAAAGGACTGTAAGACTTTTAGTCGAACACCTTACCACTCGGCCATCGCGGCGCTCGGTTGTGCGTGGGTGATGCATCCAAAAAAGTTAGAAGCCGTCAAATTCGCACATAATACGGATTTTTGCGAAACTTTCGTTGCAAAATTCCGACAAATTTATTGCTAGGTGCTATTTATTTATCCTTTCTGAAACAGGATCAAATATTGGTTAATTTAATATAGGTTAATACTAATACTAGTAATAATACTAGTAATAATATTAATACTAATAATAGTTTAATCTGCATAACCTCCCCTATCACCCAGTTGAACGGTTTCGCCGCAATTGCAACCGGTGCTGGATTCGTTTAAAATAAACACAGCACACAATTATTCATTCCGACAAAGGGACGCCGGAGCTTTGTTTCGTTAGCAAGTATTGAACCTATTACTGTAAATTGTAATGAGAGTGTCAAAGAAAAAATGGAGCGCGTGATCAAAGCGCCATTGTACAACCGGTGTCTCCGCTTTAGAACAAATACCAAAAATCATCTAAATGATGGCTAAATGGCAGCCGCGGGCATAAAAGGGTTAAGGTTTGTTACAGTTGCCTGGTTTTTCAACTTAATTTATTTTATTTATTTTTAAATTTTAGAAAATTATATTTCAACCTTTAAGAAATTTGAGTTCAATTGATCCAAATATGTGTGTTAAGTATTGGAGTTGATGTGACTTAATGTCGTCAAGAACTAAAGAGTACATAATTATAAGAGTATACCACTAGGCAAGCGTTCTGTCATGAGACCAAAAACTATGGTCAGTTCAACCCCCTTGCCCCAGGTCTGGCAAATTAAATCATAGTGATCCGCCCCCGCATCAAAACGGGAGTTACGCTGACTCACGCTTAATGTTTAAGTGCAAGCTCGAAAACACAAGCAGTGTGTGCGGAAATTTGGTGCCTGCTTCAAGCTTTAGAAACACAAACTTGGCGCGAAATTTCTTTAAGTGACAGTCCTACATAATTTGCGGGGAGTCAGTCGTTAGCTAACAGAGCGCAAGCTTTTTCTTTGATAACAGAGAGCTTGCCTGGTAACATATATACTCTTATCGTTATGTACTCTTGACTGCTCTGCTTGGAAACATGACAGTTTTTAAACTGAGCACAGACAGTAACGCTGCTGTCGTAACTGTTTTCTTATAGTATTTAGAAGACTGGTCCTCGAGAATCCTTGGGAAGAAGAGGGTTAAAGGAACTACATACAAGTTGCTTTGTCTGTGGCGATAGACAAACCCTGTGTTGGCGCAAGGAAGTTACAAATAAAATAGTTGTGTGTGTAAAGCTCCTAAGCTGTATGAGTGTTTTCTCAACGATTTATTGTTCGTTCCTTTTTGGACGAATCAAAACAAAAAGCTTATATTCAACAACATGAGCTTTATAGCTGCTGTGCGCGGTTGCAAATTAAAAGCATGCTGAAAGCATTATCTAAGAATTATGAAATTAAAATCTTTAAACAATAGCTTAGATCCTAATCCAGCTAATCGAGCCATAAATGTCTACCGACTACTATAAAAACTGATAGCGCAAACCGGATGTAATTTGAGCAACTCTTGGGCCTCTCTGAAGCTGTCGTGCTGCACTCGCGCTACTCGAGCCGCTCAGGCTCCTCGGGCTAGCCCGGCCCGAGGTGGTTGGTTGTCCCAAGCTCGAGCCCGGCCCGGCACAATCCTGCATAGTCTTATCTCGCACCAACATGCACTCATCCAAACGACATTATAAGGATACTTATTACTGCTTAGGGCTTATTTGACGACAGACTCTAAGAACGGTGACCAGATGTTATGTGCTGAAATCTTGAATCTTGAAGATGTATTGCAAATTTTTTGCTCAGGCATAAAATATGCATGAAAAAATTCACACGCTTAATAAATAAATTAATAAAGCTACGATTCAAGTGCGTGACTGAAATTGGAGACACTGCAAACTACGTGCTTGGAAAATTCAATTTGGTCTTCGATGTGCAAGTAAAGCAAGATCAAATATGTAGATGACTAATTAATGTTAAGCATACATTAATTATATACAATAAATTGCTGAAATTAACTACCACTGGATTCGAACCAGCGCCTCTTATTTCCCCGCTGGGCTGTAACAGCTAAGAGCTCTGTATTATTTCAAATGTTTTCAGGCCCAGACACCTGATATTTGCACATATTATTAATATGGTGTACCAATAATCTATTTTGCCTTATCCATCATTTTGTATGAGTCTGATAGCCAAATCTATGGGTAGATTACTAGGTTCTTCTAAAAACTACCTATCAGAACCTGTATCATAAGGAACACCAAAGATATGTAGAGCAGGAAAATTAGAAGGCTATCTTTGTGCTCTAATTTGTTATGAATTTATGATGATCAAATTCGAGTTTGATAGACGTAGTTAGGATGGACAGTAATTGATGGGGTTCCTTTTCAAGATCCTGGCCTCAGGTAACACTCAGCTATTCAGAATATTTACCCAATTCTTCAGGAATAAAGAAAAGAAACCTGTACCACATTAATTAACAAAGCTACCAATTTTACTGGTGGGCACGAATAGATATTCTAGGCTCAATAATGTCAAACTAAATTGAAAAGATTCCGCCTACCTAACGTAAACGATTTGGCTTGAAACGATTTTTGTCAAGTTCACACCAAATTGGTTTCAGCTAACGTTTGAAGGGTGGAGGTCATGTATAAAACAGTTGTAATAGGGAAATTCTTGCGATATTGAAAGGAGACTACCAAAAGTTGCGTAGATTAAGAAGATTTGATTTCTGAAACACACTGACAGGTTTCTAACAAAGTTGTGGGAGTGGATTTGAGTTACGGTACTGGCTTCCTCGGTCTTCTATGTACATAGTCAGATATTATGTCACTAATCTCAGATAAACGTCGGAAATTCTAATGACTTCTTTCGGAAAGATGCTTTTAGCTTAAAGTCTCGAATTATGTCTAAAACCACTAAAACAAAACAGTTCCTTTAAAACTGACTGAAATTATTAACAGGATTAAATAACGCCCACTTAAGGTTCTTCTGCACTCAAATCTGATATGATCTCTTGTAGGCACGTTTTGAGTTTTGACAGATGCAAAAGGCTAGGAATTGTGGAAGAATGAATTATATTAAAGGAGATTGCACCGCAAGTGCTAATTATTGTAATTTGTATATACCCTTCCATCTGGCTAAAAAATGAAAAATATCTCAACAGTATCTCAATATCTCAATATCCAGCTCAGAAAATAAAGGAATTGCTTTATCAAACGTTTCAATCTAGCTTCACTTTGAGATTGCCAAATATTTTAAGGCCTAAATTAGGACCCATAAAAGCAGGTCCGGAGGCATAATTTATCACTTTTCAATATGCCGAAGAAAGCTGGCAATTTCATGCCATTCTAGTAACGAGGTCCGTCTTCAGCTCAAATATCAGCCCAAGCCAAGACCATTCATTCTACTACTAAAACTGATAGTTTCCGCAAAGAAAAACCGCAAATAGTGTGGCTGACGGACCACTAAGGAGCCGTCATAATTCTGAATTGCAACTAATGGTAATGAAAATGAACAAATTTCATCATATTTAGACAGATTTCTTGGCTCCTTATATTGTGTTACTTTCATTATTTATCTATCACCAATTTTTAGAAATTCGTAGCGATTGCTCTGTCGCACGATCAGGTCACCCGTTTTAGCCTCTAAACGTCGTGCTTCCCTTACGTGCATATTGCATATATCGTTGCAGAAAGTGCAGTTATTGTCCAAATTCTTTCAAAAAATACATCTGATATAATGATACATAAACCTCCTGTAAAATTTGAAATTCTAGAACTACTCAAGAATTTGAAATTTTGAAAGGACAGAATTTGAAGAAAAATTGGTTGTACTATTTGACGCGATTTTGCTGAAAACAGGTTTTGTCAGAATCAATAGCAGTATATGTATAGACCACAAACATAGGTAAGTTAATACTCAAATTAGAGGCTTCGAAAGCTGAACATTATTGGATGAATTAGGTCCCTGTAAACTAAACGAAACCAAAGTAAACTAAAGTTTTGGTAGAATAACTGATTTCGTCAAACAACGGCAGAAACTTTTTGACCGAAGATTGCTCCATCCAGTGGGTGGCTTTCAAACATATATATTTTGCGCACTATAGCACTGGACCATTTGATCAAAGTCGATCAAATCAAAGGGGATCGATTTTACATTTGTGCCCATGCTTTAGCGGTCTGAGAGATGGGGCCGGTTGCACTAGAGCCGGTTGGAACCTGAACCGGAACCGAACCGGAAGGAGAACCGAAACCGGAACCGGTAGGATTTGGAACCGGCCGATTCTACGCTTAAGAATTAGACTTGAACTAATTTTTTGCAAGAGCTTAAAATTTGCAAAAACTGGCTTTTGTAGTTGTCACTCACAGAGTTGCCATTCATATTGTGTTTTTCAAACTGGTACTGAAATTGTAACTAAAATTCTAGTTTGAGCTGAAACTCAACATTGTGTAGACCTGAAAGTGGATCATGGAGGATGAAACTGAGAAATTAAGAGCTCAAGCTAAAAGTGAAATGAAGCTGCAATTATTGGAATTAAAACTGTAGCTGAAACTACATAGAATAAATTTAGAGCCGAAACTGGAAACGGAACAATGAAAGTATATAAGACAAACTTACCCTTCCCCTTTTCAGGTGATTGAAATATCAGCTAATAACATGCTTGAAAAATTGGAAAATGTATAATTTTATTGTAAGGAAAGTCTTTCAGAGATTGAATAAAATTCAGGCCAATTTTTAATTTTTATTTTTAAACTTTTTTGCAATAGAAGGAATTAGGATTGTTTTTGAGGAGCGGATCATAAAAACAAATAAATTTGCAAACTTTTTAGCAGAATACCATCCCCTGACTCAAAAATTGGTGTGCAACGCTACCTTCCTGCACACCATATTAAAATTGAGTTTTGAAAAAAATCCAGAGCGGATCAAAGAAAAGTACCTAAGAGGTGGATCAAGAAGGCCTCTACCCAAGGATCATGACTCAAAAGGTTTTGGCCCTGACTCAAGAAGTGGGTGTGCTAAGGCTACATACGTCAAGTTTTGTTGTTGGAACCGGGTACCGGAAGCTAGAACCGAAACTGGAATCCTTGAACCGGATCCGGTTTTAAAAGTTGGAACCAGCCTGCTTGAGTTTCAACTCCGCTGAAACACCAGAGACTAGAAACAAGCATCAGAATCAGATACTGCTAGAGTATGAATGACAAGCCCAAAATTCCAAGAGTTAAAAAAGAGTTAATGTTTAAATGTACAGAGCGGTCGGCCCATGCCTTCGGTCCCTAAGCCAGCCAGCCGCTTAAGAACCGTACAAACCTAAACTTCATCGGTTTACTAGTTTTCTCCGTAAACCGACTGCCAAAACATGGCCGGCCATCTTTCGTCTTCGAGCTAGTGTGGTCCGGCGAACGGCTGAACATTTAAAGAGATGCCTTGGTACATGGCAAGTCCTTGATACAGTTTCATTCAACCATTCATGCATACTTGCTCTTCCTTCACTTTGTTACTCACACCTCACACGAATTAACGCTTATCTTTGACCTCTATTTGCGTTGGTGTGTAAAGGCCGGTTCACACGATCAAATTCTCGTCAAATAAATTTGATCAAATTTTTTGACAGCAATTTGATGGCAAATTTGACGGACTTTGATGGAGTTTAATGCCCGTTCAAACCATCAAATTTGGTCAAATAGCCAGTTTGGTCAAATTTGATCAAATTTATTTGACGAAAATTTGATCGTGTGAACCGGCCTTTAAGACCTGTTAGGCGTTCGATTGTTAAGTAGTCGTAAGGGCAAGAGTACATAATATATAAGAGTGTGACAGCTGGTAGGTGCTCTGTATGAGCTGCAGGTACATGCTCTGTTCGCTAACGGCTGACACCCTCCCCCACAAACGTGTATGGTCACTTCAAAGAAAAGCTACGCTTGCATGCTGAAGCTCGACAACACAACTACATGTTGGCTCAATATGCGTCTGTTGCGAGCTTTAGAACGGTTCCAATTTCTGTGAACGGAGCATACGCATCTGTGGGGGGGTCAACCGTTAGCGCGCAGAGCATGTACCTGCAGCTAGTGTTTGAGGCCGGCCGGCTTAAGCCGATTTCACACGATGGGGATTTTCATGGGGATTCCCCTGGGGAATCCCGCAGGGACACAGCATTCGAAAATTTTCCCAAAAATCTGCAGGGGATCCCCATGGGTCTTAAAAGTGCTTTTTTCATGGGGTTTCTGTTCACACGATGGGGACGATCCCCAGGGGATGCTTACTATAGATAACGTGATGTCTATAAATACTTTGTTATTACTAATAGAAACGGAGTTACTGGGTCCTCACGATTTGAGCAGTAATGATAACATCAATTAAAAATATTATGGTATACCAATATTATCTTCATCAAAAGTTATAAACAGTTCATATCAATTGGATTAGCTCATGATAACTAAGGAAAAGCATATTTACAATTAGTCCATCACTCAAACAGATACTTTTGAGAACGAATTTCCTTTTTTCTTGTTTATAACAAATCATCAGACTTGTGAAATTTAATTTACTGTACCAATTCTTCCTGTTGCATACAATATATTATTTCAAGTATATTTAGAACTGTCTTGGCAATAATGTCAGCTGACTTTTGTTGCTTTCTGATTGGTTGTTTCATGGGGATCCCCATAGAAATTTGCTCGGCGAGCAGTCCGTCCCCATGGGGCTTTTCATGGGGATCCCCACGAAAATCCCCATAGAAATCCCCATGGGGCGTCCCCATGGGGACATATGGAGTCCCCATGGGGAAATCCCCTGGGGAATCCCCACGAAATCCCCACCGTGTGAAATCGGCTTTAAGTCGGCGGCCGACGACTTTTGCTCGCCGGTCGGCCGCCTGGGATACAAATCACCAAGCAGAAATTTACAGAATAGAGCAACTAAGCTTAAAATGGACTCAAAAACCTAGTTTTGCTAATTTTGTATGCTATACTGTGCTATTTTTCTAAGATAACATCCCAAAATAAATATTTTGGCAGTTATAATAGCTGCACTGCAAACTGCTTTAGGCCGGTAGCCGGTCGGCCGGCCTACGGGCTCACCGGGCCGGCCGATGGGTTCGGCCGGGCCGGACGGCGATCGTCCGGCCGGCGGCTGACCGGCCTCAAACACTACCTACCTGCAGCTGATAACAGAGAGCCTGCCAGCTGTCACACTCTTATCTTTTATGTACTCTTGGTAAAGGTAAATCTATGCTAAAATCTTTTGCTAATCTGTGAGTTCGACAGCAGTGGCACAGCTATTATTGTATTCATCTGAAAGAACATTGTGCCCTACATTTTTTCCTTTGGAAGCAATTTTCTGTCCTTTCTCTATCGTGAGACGGAGTCAGTTTTCTTATTTTCGGCTCCAAAAGTAGTCATTTTTGCAGAAATCAAATAAAGCATTACTTCTTAAACTCTTTTTAGTTGCCCCGATTGTTGTTTTCTAGCTAAAGCGGTTGCACGCCAAAGTTGGGATAAGCTGGCAAAATCCAGTTTGCCTAATTTCTCCAGAACGCTGGGCGTATTCTAGGGAATTTTTCTTGGGGTGAAAGTCTTTCGTGGGGTGAGGGCGAAAATTTTTTCAAAATTTTTCTAAAAACATGCTAAAAATTGCGCTATTTTTATTGTAGTCGCCAAAACTAAGCGGATTTAGTACTTAAATATGCAAAAATCGACTAAAAAAGCTCCGGCAAAGCCGAAAATTTTTGAAAATTTGGCTTTCTGAGTGATGTTTTCTGGGCAAAAGTTGGTACCAAAAGGGGCACTCAATGTTTTTAAGGGGGACGATTTTTTTGGGGGAGGAGGGGGAAGGGTGTTTATGCGGCCTCCGCCCCCACCCCTACTAGAATAAGCCCAGGAACGAAGAGCAATTTCACAATACTAATTAAAAGCGGCCCTCAGCTGTATCAAAGTAATGGCGGTATGGAATCAGCCAATAGTGTTTAGAGCATACATCTTACAATATACTGTATTCCTCGTAGCAATCTATTAAAATTATGACAGCACCTTCCTGGGTATATCTCCCTTACCTAACTACTATCTTCCAATTATATGAGTTCAAACTCAACAATTTATTAAATAAAATCACAATAAAGATAACAAATCCATCCTCCAATAAGCCCAACAAAGAAGATCACTGAAACCACAACATCAACCAACAAAACTCCAGTTCAGCAAGCACTTATATTATGTCAAATTGTCACGAAAACCAAAATCATTGAATTGACCCTATGACCGGAAAAATTCATTTGCAAAATTAACAAAGCAAGCCTCTGCCGCGTTTTGATTGCTATCCAGACACAAGCTAGTTTGCTAGGAATTTTTGTAGTCTACGCAAACTTCATCTAAAATTTCCTACAATTGTCAAAATCAACCATTAATTTTAGGAAAAAAGCAAACGTTCCAAGGAGAATATAGATGGCAGGCTAAGTGAAATAAACAATGGAACTAGGTACAAAACAACATATAAACAAAATAATGAAAAACTGGATAAATTTAAAATCCTAAATATTAACCAAATAAACATCACATAACCAGAACAGAACAATAAACAAATTGGTCTCGATGAGTCAACCAAGCCACAAAACATCAGAAATAAAGCAATTTCCGATCCAAATGGCAACTTCGTAAACTTTTAATTATCCGAGGC
>JASAND010021412.1:0-58921 GCA_030248195.1 Trissonchulus latispiculum | reverse complement strand
TAGTGTGTTTGATTTATGAATGTATGTGTGTGTATTTTATGGAAATGAATTAGTTTACCATATCTTTTCCTACTTAGTTTTACCAATGTTAATGCTTTATCAATTAAAACAGATAATGGTTTAGTAACAGCATTTCTACTAGCAATGATGGTACGGAATTTGATTGGAGTCTTATGGAATTTAGGAGTAATATAAATATGTGGTAGTTGCCTAAGGCCATTACTATTAATGTTATTATTTCCATAGTATTTAAGAATTGAGTTTATGATATCAGAATGAGTAGAGTTTACCTGTAGGTATGTGTTTCTGTTATTTACATTAAGTATGCCTAATTCCTTAAGCACCATATTAATGTAATAGTTTTTACAAATGACAGCTACATTTTGATTGGCCTTATCTACAGGCGCAGAAGACATACTGATTATGTAGTAATTTAATACTATGTTTGAAGTCATGGATGGAGATGTTAGAAGCATTATTACTAAGATTATAACTAATAAGTTTCTGTTTAATTGCACCTAGTATAATATCCGACCAATGACTAAGCTTATATAAATCCCATTTATATTTTTTGTTTAGCTTTTTAATATATGTTTGTAGAGCTTTTATTATATTGCTATAAATATCTTCCTTACAGTAATATTTTGTAAATCTGTATTTAGGACCATATTTAAGTATCTTAGATATAGATTTATCCTCTATGACATTGAGATCCCCTGTTATGACATGGTTATGGTGGTTATCCTTATATGAATTATTATTGCAGTTACAGATAAGTTTATTATTAATGAAGTCATTAACATATTTATTAACATCGAGTTCCTCTATAGTTTGTTTATAGTTATATATAACACTTCCTATCGGATTGTCATATTTATAAAATATTTGGGGATTGTAGGCACTACATTTACTTAATTCAAATGGCCATTCATTACAATTATCTTTAAATATTTTATTTATATTAATATTATCAAAAATTTTATTATATTTCATTATCAAGCATTCCCTTTTCCTTTTATTAAGTTTATATACACCATTCTTTAATAAATTTAATTTACATTCGCATAAATCCTGAATTATTTCATATTTAGGGTGATTTATATTATATTCATTACGATTGATAATATATTTAACCTGTTTTTTACTAGCCTTATTAATAAAATCATAAATAAGTTTATTAGTAGCATCATCCGTATATAGCATATCCACATCATTACTATTAACCAGATTAACATTTTTGTTTACGCGATTAGTCTTAATTGAGTTATTATTCTTATTAACAATATCCCTAACTAAGAAATTTTCATATATACTTTTATTAACATCCTCTCCTTTGAGCACATCATTTAATCCATAAGGAAATTTAGTTTTAAGTTTACGTATCCAGTATGCTTCATGCATTCTCCTGTTGTAATTACATTCTCTTAAATCATCCAAATCTGCTAATTTAGCTATAGTTTGAATACTGAAAGTTCTACAGTTACCAAGGTTAGAATGAGCAGACAGACGTTTACAATTAGACTTATGAGGATTTTTTATATTATAAAGATGTTCAGACATCCTACGTTTCAATTTTCTACCTGTTTCACCCACGTATTGCAGTCCACATTCATTGCAGGTAATGAGGTAGACAACATTATATGAATTACAGTCGATTTTATGACTGGCTTCTTTATTTATATTATATAGTTTATTGGAATAGTATCCTGTAAAAGTATTATCTGTATTATATAGTTTACAAGTTCTACATCAATCGTTATTGCATATGCTAATATTGCATGATACTGGGTCTACATTTGAAGAGGGATGGGATGATGATTGGATGGGATTGTTGAATTGGAGGGATATGATAAAGACTGAGTGGGAGTATTAAGTTGGTGAAGACTATCTCTCCTGGATGCCCGGTTTTCAGAGCGGTCCGAGGTCGAAATCCTAATATCACCGGTTGGGCTTATATTCTCCTCCCGCGATACCGAGCCCATGGAGGCATTATTCGTATAAGGACTGATCATTATGAAAGATAAGAAGCAACAGGATCATACGTTCAGGTCCAAATTGTAGTCGATAATCGTTGTTGTGGGAAACAGGAGAGAAGGGAGGAATATATATGGACGCCTAGGCAATATGGGGTAAAGGTTGCTAAATGGGGACTCAGAATGATTAAGGTTGAAAATACAGAACCAAATAACAAACAAAGCACAACTTAAATTGTAGTATTAAAGCGTGGAGAGACCACGCAAGGCCATAGCACCAAGGGAAGAGCAATGCTCAAGTTGCCACAAGATGCATAGGCCAAATACAATTCAACGAAGTTAGCACAATTATAGAAATGTGAAGAGAGACAAAGTATGAAAATTGAAGTTGGATATTTACCTGAGTTTGATGAAAACAATTAGGAGTATATATATAGCAAATAACAAAATTGGAAGAAATTGCCCAATCACGTGTAAAATAAATGAAGAAGTAAAGGTGACATACATGGCACAGTGCAACATTTCAGTATAAAGAATGTATTTAAAAATATATAAAAAATCAACAGAAGTTCCTGACTACTTGCTTGATTGCATAAGATTACTTGAGATATTTGAGATTTTCAAATTAGAAATCGAAATAGGATCATCAAGATCATGTTTTATAAATTCCGGTTGGATTAAGTATTAAAAAAGAAATTAGATATTTTAGCCAAGAAAAAGATTACAAGTGCAATATGCACTACTGGGATTTTCGTGATGATGAAAACTTAACAATTGGTCAAAGTCTTTCGGCCCTAATCCCTCAGGCCCTGACCAATTGAAAGTGTGAAAATTAAATGTGGTCTATAAAAATAGACCAGGGCGGGATTAGGACCCATAAGCTCATCATCAGAGAGATCCAGTACTGTTTGATTTAAGGTTTATTCAATATGTAAAGATGTACTGGTTGGGCCAGCTCCTACCGAGGTAGGAACCAGAGCTATATGAGTCTAAATCCTGCCCATCGCACATCCATATATAGATTATCTCTTGCTGATATAGAACGTTTTCAGAGATCCACAGTGTACATTGCAAATGCAAGAGGAGAATTAAGAAGTAGAGGTACGATGGACCGTCAGAATAAATTGAATTTTTACTGGGCGGTGTGCCCAAAAAATTTTTTACTAGGAACTCCCTAAACAAGAGTAAAAAAGGAGAAGTTGTTGGGCGATATTGGCCCGAAAGTTACAGTGGGCAAACGCCCGAATTACAAAGGGCAAAGCCCAAGTTACAGTGGGCATACGCCCGAGTTACAAGGACTAAAAATAAGACCAAAAGCATAACAATTCATAATATCTCGATTATGTCGAATCAAAAATGAACACTGACGCTTATAAGACTAATTAAGTTCAGCAGCAACATTTATTAAAAAGCTTAGTTACCCATAATTACAGATAAAGCCAAATTGGAAATTAGAAACAAATTAAACCAATTCAGAAGAATTAAAATAAAAATAAAAGTTAGTAAAGAATTTATCCAAAAAGTTAATGAAGGATATAGGTCATGGCAGGGTTATGATTCAGACTGATTGTCCGTATTAGGTAGCGGAGAGGCAGGATTAGAGGTACACAGATATCAGCTTCTGTTCTGTAGAAATTGTACATAAAATTTAAAATTTGATAATAATTGTGTTAGTCCGGAACCAGTGAAAACAGAACTTTCAAGGGATCTCCCAGAGGAAAGCAAACAGGTAGTTTTTTAAGCAGTTCTTTTGGGTTCCACTTGTCCAAGACATGAAATTAGATTACATCGCAGAATGCAGAACTTAACTTACTATGAGACTACTTTTCTTTCTTAATTACATACCTTCTTCTTCCTTGTGGATAGAGAAGAACAGGAAAAATGTCAGGCTATTTCCGGAAGGGTCCCACTTGAATCGAAATGAGTTTGCCAGAAAAAATCTTCACTTTTGTTGTTTCCGTTTGGTCGCATCTAACGAATCACGTTAAGTATGTTAAGAGGTTTTCACTTACTTAGCTATTCGTTTTGCTTCAGCTGATTGGAGTTATGCCTAAGCTGCAACCGAACGGGCGAGTAGCGGAACCGGAAGAAATGGCTAAAATCATAGCTTTCCTGTCGTCACCTGATTCCGATTTTCCGATTATATGCGTTTCTTTGCTTCTCCCCATCAGTCATGGCTAGTATGACTCTCGCTACGAGACATCCATTAACTACTCATGCGTGTAGCAGCGGAGCACAACGTCTTTCGACGTTCCAATCCTCTAGATGGGTTGGGATCAGAAGCAAACCCGTATGTGTGTCCATTTTGAGTACGTGACTCGTTTGCTCCCAACACTTCCCAAGGCCGAAGCTTCGTTCTACACATTACAAATGTGTAGAACGAAGCTTCGGCCTTAGCAGTAATTAGCCAAATTCATTAATTAGTCAGTTGGTGTTGATCTTTTATACGGTGCAGTTGTGCCTGCGACCCTACAGGGTCTACCTGTAAGGATTAGCCTCTTCAGCTATCGGTTAATACTGGACAGGTAGTCGGTAGTTAATACTTTAACTATAATACATGCATTGTTTAAGCAAAATTTATATGATTACAGATACAGATTAATGAACAAAATTCAGTCGACAAAAAAATTGAAGAAATAAAGAGGAACAAAAAGAAAAAACTAAGATCTCTATTCTAAGCCAAAGGTGTGTAGGTTGGCGTCAGGGATGCCATGTAACGAACAAAAGTACTCTAGACTTTTCAGTTTGTAACCTCCTAGTAATCTTCTAAATTATACGTGATTCATTCTAAATACTACTATTTTAAATTCTGTTATACGTGATAAAACTGTGATTCATTCTTACAACACTTTAGCTATAATACGCGTGTAATGCTAGTAGATTGGCAACCGACTACTAAGCACTACGGGGTGGGTACTGCGCACAAGGTAACGGCAGAACCTGAGGAGATGTTGTTCCAGTCGACCTGTGAATACCAACCTCGCCTAACTTCGGGAACAACTGTGACCCGAACTCAGAAATACGCACAGTTATATTACCACCAGATTACACTCAAACTAATCTCAGACTGCCAGATTTTCTATCTACCTAACTGCCTACCGAACAATAAATGTTAAGTCCTAGTGCACAAAAAGTTGGAGACCCTAATTTTAACGATAGATTAATTTTAAACAGTCACTGGATTTTTACATGTCTAATACTGAACAAACAAGAATAAACTAATAAATTGGATCAATGAAGGTACAGTTTTTCAGACTTACAAAGATACCAAATTCAGGATCATAGAGGAAATTAGCATTAGAGAAATATCCATAGAAATAACAGTGCACATAAAAATAGAAATATAGTCGGGAGGGCTGATCTGGCCGGAACGACCAGATCGGGGGACGGTTAAAAATAGCACTATGGGAATTCAAGTAGACAATAAGTTAAACAAACAGAGGGCTCCAGGTAAACTAGTAACTAAGGGGCCAAAGATAGAAAAGCACATACAAGAGGGGCTATGTAAGAAATGAAATGAGAAATAGAAAAACATGACTTTTAGCCCGACCACACTTGAGCAAAGAAAAACTTAAAACTGACTACTTTTCATTCTTGCATCAGAACACCCCCCTAAGTAGCCAATAAGAAACGAGTATTGATTTTTGAGAGAGGCCTGGAAAGTTTTGATTGGATTCCTACCTAGTTTTGCTAAAGGGACAGTGCCGCCTAGCGGCTGAATAAAAACAAGTTATAAGAAAAACAGTTTAGGGACAAATCTTACTCACATGAATTTCACACATAAACTTTCTAACATTTCTAAAAATACACACACATACATTCATAAATCAAACACACTAAAACGCCCACCCATTACACGCGCATAACTTAAGAAAAATTTATATGATTACAGATAGCAAGAGTACATAATACAGAGAGTACGACACCTGTCCTACTGTTGTAAGTGTGAGAAAGGCTTACCCTCCCCGCAAATTGGACCTTTTAAAAGATTTGCCCGCTATGTGACGAACAAAAGTACTCCAGACTTTTCAGTTAGTAACCTCTTAGTAAATTCTAAATTATACGTTTAGTATCACCCCTGACTACATTGTAATGCGAGTAGATGATCAACGTAGCTACTAAACACTACGTGGTGGGTACTGCGCACAAGGTAACAGCTAAACCTGAAGGTGATGTTTTTCCATCCGACCTGTAATAACAACCTCGCCAAACATAACGGAACAACATGTGAAACCTACCCCGAATATAGAAAACAACCTCACAAAATATACCCTCAGACTAAAGTAAGACTGCCACATTTTACGTAACCATCTAATTACCGAAACAATCAGTGCTAGAGTACGAATAAACTGGAGACCTTGAATTTACTGAAAAATTTAAGTCCAAATTGTAGCAAATTATAAAGACACTTTCACAAATAAAAATAAATACAAAACCAATATTATTTAGACCACGATGGAGGGATCTGTCAACTTACAAAGTTACCAGGGAAGGCACATAGAAACATCAATAAACAGCGAAAGGGATTTCCATAAATTCCACAATGCAAATAATGCACATAAAATAATTTAGAGGACTGGTCTGGCCGGCACGACCAGACCTTTCGACTGTTAAATACAGACAAAGGGGGCCAAATGTACAGGCAGAAGACAGAATAATAAACACAACGGGTTCCATGGTTAGAGACTAACAAGGGACAGCAAAAAGAAACAAAGTATGTGAGGAAAATACTTGTGTAAAAATACACTATTGAATGGATTCGACCACTCTCTGAGAGAAGAAAACTTAAGACTGATTACTTTTTGTTCTATCATCAGACCACCCACCTTGATAACCAATCAGCGGTAACCACTGACTTTCGTAAGACTCCTGCTGAACTTTTAATTGGATAAAGGTTTGTTATCTAGTTTGGTTAGCAGGACAGCGCCGCCCAGCGGCTTTAAAAACTGAATAAAAACACGTTACATAAACTAGTTTTCGATCAAATCTTAACACGTGAATATCACAAATATACTTTCCAACATTTCTAATAATACTATCAGCTAAGTTTACGTACAAAACTCACTCTAAAATACCCACCCACTACAATATTAAAACCAATCCGGATTCACCTCTATTCTAACACTGTCCTATCTACACTCTTAAAAAGACTCGTGTAGAAACTACAGGAATTCTTGTAGTGTTCTACAAAAATACTCCTGTGTTGTCAGTCACTAGCGGAGCTTCCTATATTTTTCACAATAGTAATTTTTCTAGTGTAGTTTTTCTTGCAGGAGTTTCCGGTAGAAAATACTAAAGAAACCTGTACTTTTGTTCGATTCTTTTATAATCCTGAATCAGATACCAAGACAAAACCTGTAAATCTTACTGGAGCGACCTGTTAATTGAAAGGGGGGGCAGGATGGGGGGGAGGGCCAAATATTTTTTGCAGGAAGCGGCCGTTACGAAAAAGTCACCAACTCAGTGTTGAAAGACTGAAAATTTGACAGCATTCAAAAATTTCAGTCTTCAAAAATTAAGATCCCTGACGCCCTTTATATACTCAGTTTGCGTTATGAGCGTATCGAGTAATAACCTGCTGAGCAAATCAGTAAACCAGTGAAAACGACAGGTTTCATTATTGAATACTAGTCTAACTTGTAATCCATCCTACCAAAGTATATTCGGTAAATACTACCAAGGATGACCTGTAGAAATTACAAGACTCAACCTGTAGTTTCTACAAAAGCTTTTGTATTCATCATCTACAAAAGTGATTCCTGTAGTTTCTACTGGAGCATTTCTTACGGCCGTTTGCACCAACTTTGAGATTAGCTCAAGCTTAAGCTGGAGCTAATCTCGAACTGAAGATCGGATATGCTTGAGCTTACCTGCAACTTCAAGCTTGAGGTTATCTCTTGCACCAACTAATTTTTGTTACAGATTAGTCAAGCTGGAGCTAAGCTCCAGCTAAACTCTACTTGTGGACTATCCAATGCGATGCTATTAAATAGTCACGTGCTGCGTGATAGGGCCAATCAAAAAGTAGCGGCATTTTCAACCATTCTGCATTTACTACTTTACACATTACGAACATACAATTGCAGTAAATCGTCTTTAATACTCGCTTGACAATGAGAATTATGATTGCTTCCAAATGGCTGCAGCTTCGACAAGGACTGCTACCGCCCACACTTCAATTCTACGAACACGAAGGAAGTGTTTAGAATTAATTTTTTGTAAATGATAAGAATGAAAATAACATTTAGAAACAGCTTAGTTATAGCTAATAGTTGCAGATTCCTCTAACTGGGCATCCATGTTTGAAAATTCGTTTATAAAGTTATATGCGTTGCTCAACGCAGTAATTTTGCTGTAAAACTGATAAAAATAAAGTCAATCCTAGTCAATCCAAGCTAATCTCGAGCCAAGCTCAAGGTAATTTCAACTTCGAGCTTACATTGGTTGGTGCAAACCGGTGTAAGAGTGTACGTACCCGTATACACCTAATCCACGTTTACTATCCTGGATACTGACCTAATTTGGCGTAACATTAACGACACGAACAGGCCGCAGAATTATATATCAACTAACTGTCCGAGAAAAATACACAGTCGTTTATAAGCTTCTTTGGAGCACTTTCTTAATGTTTGGCATTTATTCGTGCGTAGAGTTTCATAGGAAGGTGCTGACTAGAATTTGTGAAAGGCATGTTGTTTGGTGAATGCATGTAGTGCTCCTTTTGTAATTTCCGAATAATTAGGTGCACAAGTAATTTTAGGCGACTGAAATAGTTACGGTTAGGTGGATTTTTGGCTCCACATAACCTATCTTTACGCAGCTGCAGTAACCTCACGGTTCCAGTTTTTTACTTGCCAACTTTCAAACAACTACCGTAATTCTTTCGTGTATAAATTGTTACACTCCCCTTCTTTGATAAACGAAACGTCCCCATTTCGTAAAATTTGACAGCATTCAAAAATTTCAGTCTTCAAAAATTAAGATCACTGACGCCCTTTATATACTCAGTTTGCGTTATGAGCGTATCGAGTAATAACCTGCTGAGCAAATCAGTAAACCAGTGAAAACGACAGGTTTCATTATTGAATACTAGTCTAACTTGTAATCCATCCTACCAAAGTATATTCGGTAAATACTACCAAGGATGACCTGTAGAAATTACAAGACTCAACCTGTAGTTTCTACAAAAGCTTTTGTATTCATCATCTACAAAAGTGATTCCTGTAGTTTCTACTGGAGCATTTCTTACGGCCGTTTGCACCAACTTTGAGATTAGCTCAAGCTTAAGCTGGAGCTAATCTCGAGCTGAAGATCGGATATGCTTGAGCTTACCTGCAACTTCAAGCTTGAGGTTATCTCTTGCACCAACTAATTTTTGTTACAGATTAGTCAAGCTGGAGCTAAGCTCCAGCTAAACTCTACTTGTGGACTATCCAATGCGATGCTATTAAATAGTCACGTGCTGCGTGATAGGGCCAATCAAAAAGTAGCGGCATTTTCAACCATTCTGCATTTACTACTTTACACATTACGAACATACAATTGCAGTAAATCGTCTTTAATACTCGCTTGACAATGAGAATTATGATTGCTTCCAAATGGCTGCAGCTTCGACAAGGACTGCTACCGCCCACACTTCAATTCTACGAACACGAAGGAAGTGTTTAGAATTAATTTTTTGTAAATGATAAGAATGAAAATAACATTTAGAAACAGCTTAGTTATAGCTAATAGTTGCAGATTCCTCTAACTGGGCATCCATGTTTGAAAATTCGTTTATAAAGTTATATGCGTTGCTCAACGCAGTAATTTTGCTGTAAAACTGATAAAAATAAAGTCAATCCTAGTCAATCCAAGCTAATCTCGAGCCAAGCTCAAGGTAATTTCAACTTCGAGCTTACATTGGTTGGTGCAAACCGGTGTAAGAGTGTACGTACCCGTATACACCTAATCCACGTTTACTATCCTGGATACTGACCTAATTTGGCGTAACATTAACGACACGAACAGGCCGCAGAATTATATATCAACTAACTGTCCGAGAAAAATACACAGTCGTTTATAAGCTTCTTTGGAGCACTTTCTTAATGTTTGGCATTTATTCGTGCGTAGAGTTTCATAGGAAGGTGCTGACTAGAATTTGTGAAAGGCATGTTGTTTGGTGAATGCATGTAGTGCTCCTTTTGTAATTTCCGAATAATTAGGTGCACAAGTAATTTTAGGCGACTGAAATAGTTACGGTTAGGTGGATTTTTGGCTCCACATAACCTATCTTTACGCAGCTGCAGTAACCTCACGGTTCCAGTTTTTTACTTGCCAACTTTCAAACAACTACCGTAATTCTTTCGTGTATAAATTGTTACACTCCCCTTCTTTGATAAACGAAACGTCCCCATTTCGTAAAATTTGACAGCATTCAAAAATTTCAGTCTTCAAAAATTAAGATCACTGACGCCCTTTATATACTCAGTTTGCGTTATGAGCGTATCGAGTAATAACCTGCTGAGCAAATCAGTAAACCAGTGAAAACGACAGGTTTCATTATTGAATACTAGTCTAACTTGTAATCCATCCTACCAAAGTATATTCGGTAAATACTACCAAGGATGACCTGTAGAAATTACAAGACTCAACCTGTAGTTTCTATAAAAGCTTTTGTATTCATCATCTACAAAAGTGATTCCTGTAGTTTCTACTGGAGCATTTCTTACGGCCGTTTGCACCAACTTTGAGATTAGCTCAAGCTTAAGCTGGAGCTAATCTCGAGCTGAAGATCGGATATGCTTGAGCTTACCTGCAACTTCAAGCTTGAGGTTATCTCTTGCACCAACTAATTTTTGTTACAGATTAGTCAAGCTGGAGCTAAGCTCCAGCTAAACTCTACTTGTGGACTATCCAATGCGATGCTATTAAATAGTCACGTGCTGCGTGATAGGGCCAATCAAAAAGTAGCGGCATTTTCAACCATTCTGCATTTACTACTTTACACATTACGAACATACAATTGCAGTAAATCGTCTTTAATACTCGCTTGACAATGAGAATTATGATTGCTTCCAAATGGCTGCAGCTTCGACAAGGACTGCTACCGCCCACACTTCAATTCTACGAACACGAAGGAAGTGTTTAGAATTAATTTTTTGTAAATGATAAGAATGAAAATAACATTTAGAAACAGCTTAGTTATAGCTAATAGTTGCAGATTCCTCTAACTGGGCATCCATGTTTGAAAATTCGTTTATAAAGTTATATGCGTTGCTCAACGCAGTAATTTTGCTGTAAGACTGATAAAAATAAAGTCAATCCTAGTCAATCCAAGCTAATCTCGAGCTAAGCTCAAGGTAATCTCAACTTCGAGCTTACATTGGTTGGTGCAAACCGGTGTAAGAGTGTACGTACCCGTATACACCTAATCCACGTTTACTATCCTGGATACTGACCTAATTTGGCGTAACATTAACGACACGAACAGGCCACAGAATTATATATCAACTAACTGTCCGAGAAAAATACACAGTCGTTTATAAGCTTCTTTGGAGTACTTTCTTAATGTTTGGCATTTATTCGTGCGTAGAGTTTCATAGGAAGGTGCTGACTAGAATTTGTGAAAGGCATGTTGTTTGGTGAATGCATGTAGGGCTCCTTTTGTAATTTCCGAATAATTAGGTGCACAAGTAATTTTCGGCGTCTGAAACAGTTACGGTTAGGTGGATTTTTGGCTCCATATGACCTATCCTTACGTAGCTACAGTAATCCCATGTTTCCATTTTTTAGCATGCCCTCTTTCAAACAACTACCGTAATCGTTTGTTTATAGTTTGTTACACCCCCTTCTTTGATAAACAAACGTCCCCATTTCGTAAAAAGGCGTAATATTGAATAGAAAAGAAAAAAGTTTATAAAGGCATGAAATTATATAAAACTGGTGCAAGGCTAAACAAAGTGGATTACTGATAAATTGATAGATTTTGGAAGAACCAAGATGTTGGATCCATTAGGGAAGAAATAAACTCCAGGAACAAGTGAAGGGAGCAGAGATGAGGTTGACCCGCAGAATCACGAAGCAAAGCAGATGGAGCAGGTGGGGCGGGAATGGTATCAGAATGTGTGGAAGTGTCAGTAGCTGTAGTATGTTTTGCTGTAGCCGTGGAAGTTGGCGGCAAAAGGTGTCCGTGTAAAACAGTAGCTGCCATGCTACTCTGCTCAAGAGAGAGACAAAAGTTCCAGTGTTGGTTTCACCGATTTGATCTGTGAGACGTGTGATTTTGTTATGTCTACAGCTGTTATTTGGCAGCTGGCGACGATATCCTATCTGTTAAGTGAGGAATAATGACTTTTGTTAGCGCGGTGGGTGAGGGTGTATTTACCGTGATAGCATCTGGTGTATCTGCTATTAAGGAAATTTTTGCGTTGGCGGAAGTGGAGGACCGCGACGAAGAATGATGTAGAGGTTCTTTTATTCGCAGACTGGGGAAACCCAAATGCAATTTCCTTGGTGGAAGTTGCACTGGTGTCTTTGACCGTCTTATGTCCATGTGGCCGCGTCTGAGCGCATGGTTACTCAATAAAATACGGTTGTACTAAAAGCCAACCTAGGTTTAGCCACTTCCCAGCACTGATATAGGATGGAAGTGCCTCCGGGCGACAGATAGTGAGAAGGCTCCGGCGTGGAGTCATACAGATGGCTGACTGAAAGGCATTACGGCTTCCTGTGCATTCTATCTGGAAATGTAGTTTAATTTGAAAGATTTGCATTTGTTTTTGGAGGAATTGATCACGCAAAGCTATGGTCTCGAAGGAAACGGTGAATTTCTGTGGACGAACGTAGTCGGAAAGGTAAAGTGAGACAGGACTTCAGAGAAGGCGTTGGAACCTTTTCCTATGTACCGGATGAGTCATTTAACGAATTGAGTCCAGAATGGACGAGCAGATAGGTGTGTTGATCTGTGTCTCTAGCGCTGAGAAACCTGAAATCCGGAAAATGTCCCGGCAGAGACGGGATCGCTAACGAGATGCTTCAGAACCTGCCCATATCTGCGAAACAATTCCTGCTGGAGCTCATCAACCAATCATGGGCATCGGGAGAAATACCACAACAGTGGAGGACTGCAGATATAATCCCTATACTGAAGCGAGGGAAGCCGGCCAACGATACGAAATCCTACAGGCCTATCAGCCTGACGAGCTGCCTCGGTAAACTCATGGAAGCTATGGTGAAAGCGAGACTGCAGTTCTGGCTGGAACACAACAACAAGCTGTCTCCGAACCAAGCCGGTTTCAGACAACTCAGGTCTACTGAAGACCACATCTGCAGAATCACACAGACCACGGTTGATGGATTCCAAAAACGGCCGCCTGCCAAGCGAACAGTCCTGGCAATGATAGATTTCTCCAGAGCCTTCGATACTGCAATCCGTGAACGCATACTCTGTAAGCTGGTGGAAAAGAAGGTCCCTCTTCAAATGGTACGATGGATCAAGAATCTCCTCACCAACAGGAGAGGCCGCGTCCGCTTCAATCAAAGCTTCAGCAGGTCAAAACTGTTCCATCAAGGAGTCCCTCAGGGCTCGGTTCTGTCGCCTCTGCTATTCCTGGTCTTTATTGACGACATACTGCGGGACCTACCACCAGAAGTCGAGGGCAGTATCTATGCCGATGATGTTGCCATATGGAGCTCTGACCCTAATATCCGGGTGGCCGAAGCCAGAATCCAGGACTCTCTCAACGCTATCAATGCCTGGGTCAACGAGAATGAAGTCAAGATCAACGTGGAAAAATGCCAGACCTGCATCTTTTCCACCCATAATAAGCAGGCCAGCTACATTCCGAACCTCAACATCGGCGGCAATCCAGTACCTCACGACCCGAACCCAGTCTTTCTGGGTGTCACCCTCGACTGGAATATGTCCTTTGGGCCGCATGTTTCCAACTTCAAATCCCGGTGTCGTGCACGTATTGCTACATTAAGCGCGGTTGCCGGACGCTCGTGGGGCCCAGGAAAGGAAGACCTCAGAACAATGTATGTAGCCTATATCCGCTCTGTCTTGGAATATGCCCTCCCTGCCTGGTTCCCGTCTGCCTCCGACACCTCAGTAGCCAGGCTGGAGGCCATCCAGAACTCCGCTGCCCGTGTAATCACGGGCTGCTACACCGGCTCACCGGCAAACTATGTCCGATCTGAAGCTAACCTCCCTGCCTTCAGAACTCGCGGAGAAGAGCTGGTTGCCTGCGCCTATGAAAAGTCCCTACGTTTGCCGGCTCAAAACCCAAGACGGACACTTGCTGAACGAGAGGTCCCACAACGGTTGAAGTCACAGAAGTCATGGCGACAGATTGGCTCCAATATCAGCAACGAAATCGGACTGTCAAACCACAGAAGAGAAGAGCTGCAGCTACCGTCAGTCCCGCCGTGGCTGGGAGTGTCAGCCACCTTCAAGCCATGTCTCAATGACATGGTCCGCAAATCCGCCGACAAGGAGGAACTCCGCCGCTGTGCACTGGACACCCTCCAGACACTCCCGCCATCCGATGTTACCATCTGGACAGATGGATCAGTCCTGGAAGGCACCAGAAATGGTGGAGCGGCGGCCATCATCCACTCCACCACTGGACACCAGCGAATTATATTGCCAGCAGGCCCTCTATGCTCCAGCTACAAAGCTGAAATTGTAGCAATCGAAGCAGGCCTGACGTGGACTCTGAACAACTGGAATGCAAACTGGACAGAAATCAGGATCTGCTCAGATTCACAGTCCAGCATCACGAAATTAGCCACTTCGAATCTGACCGGCGGCTCAGCTCTAATCGACAGGATCTGGTCACAATTGGCGGAAATAACCCGGTTGGGTGGACACGTTACAATGCAATGGATTCCATCTCATGTCGGCATTGAAGGAAACGAAGAAGCCGACAGCGCCGCAAACGAAGCCTCCAGAAACCAAAATCAACCTGATGTCCCGGTGGACTATAGCTCTGCCAAATCCTCAATCAAGAGACATTTCAGGATGAAGACGGTGGAAGATAGATGCCAGTTTGACAACCTTGGTATCTATCCAGGTGGAAGGCTCCCCCCGCCAGAGGCCGAATTAGGCCTCACTAAATCTGAACGGTCCACCCTTGCCCAACTGAGATGTAACGGACACTCAAAGCTGTTGGCCCAGTACAGACACAGAATCTGCATTGCAGACAGCCCAAACTGCCCAAACTGTGGGCAGGGCCCCGAGGACCTACAACACCTACTCATAGACTGCCCAGCGCACACTTCCTCCCGGGTCCGGTACTTGGGAACCAACCCTTCGTTGGCCGTCCTGTCGGAGGTCCCCAAGGCAGTGGTGGATTTCCTACGGGGTGTGGGCCGGCTTTAGCCGTCCCAATCATATTGGCAGCGCCAGAAGATCCAGGAAACAACAACAACAACAACAACAACAACAACAACAACAACATCTGTGTCTCTACCTCGGATGAAGGCGAACAGATGGTAAAATTGAAAAGACTGCCGTCAGATAACCGTGTCACATTCGACAGAGCGGAGGTATCAGCATTACCGACAATTAACAGCGTTTTTAGTTGTGAGTCCAAGGTTTGACGAGTGCATTGTTCATGTAGGTTGCACACAGGGCGCCGATTCTGTGAGACTAATTCGGCAGCCTGATCAAGAAGGCGGCCGTACCGCCCATACCGATTTGAGCATAGAAAGTTCTGGGGATTTTCTTCGGGGGCTGATTCTAGGCCGCATTCCCAGTATGGGTGGTTTCCAGTGAGGATGACAGAGTGTCCGGCGGTGTCAGAATACGGTGGCAGAGGTAGCTAGACTTGGCAGCGAGCTGCCAAATGGCCAGCCATACTGAATCTCTGATAAAGGCCCAAGTTCCATTTCTATCTGCGTAGGTCTGACGGATAAGAATAATATCGATGCAGGTCAGCACCTATCATTGGGTGGTCCATTAAGTAGTCGGCCGCTTTACTCAATCCTACCTGGAAAAGGTGGACGTACTCGTAGAGTTGTTAGGGAGGGAACGTGACTCGATCCAAATATTAGAATCTAGGGCAGATGATGTTTAGAATGTCTCCTTGGCGACTGTTACGGGAAGCTTTGCAGGTGCGGGCTTTCCCACGACTAGAAGCAGACATAATATAACAGAACTCTAAAACATAAAAAACATAAAGACGCAAATAAAATGTGACTAGAAGAAAACATAAGTGTAAGGAGGGTGACACGACACAAAAATGCTGTGTCGTATAGTGGTTATATGCAGAATAGGAGACTAGTAGAAATGAGACCCGTAACAGTTTTTAGATCAAAAAGTTTGCCCGGTTTTCTAGTTACAAACGTCGAGATCGTAAATTACATTCTGTAGTCTTTGTTGGACTACTCTCTAGCACAGGTTCAACAAATACAGCTGAGGCGATACGGAGATTGGACAAGTGTAGATCATACCATTTTTTCCATGTCCATGGACTATGCGTGTCTTTTGTCTAGGATCATCAATCGGTTTAACGTTTAAGTTTTTTTCCTGAAGTAATGATAATACGAAATGGTTCTTGCCAGTATGGAGACAACTTAGGTGATTGTCTATTTCTTGTGACGGTATGTAAACGTAAACGTGTCTCCTACTTGATAACGGGGTAAGAAAACGCGATCATAATAGAATTCTAATGTGTTCCATTGCGACCGACCATGCTGTGGTTAGCGCTTGGGAGTTGTCTTTACGATAATCCGCGTGCTCTGCGTAAGGGGATGACATTTTGCTAATAACAGTGCAAAACAGTGTTTGGGGATCCCGTCCGAAGAGGAGAAAGAAGGGACTTTCGGACTTTAGTGGGTGATGGAACGGTAAGCGAATAGGATCTTGGGTAGGAACTCGTCCCAAGAGGACTGATCAATGGAACAGTAATGTTTCGAAGGGGGCGAAGGAGTTCTTAAAGTTTGTCGCACAGGTCTAAACTGGCCTACAGGCTGTGTTGGAGGTTTGCCATGAGTGGTTACCTCACACCAGGTGTCTGTGGCGGAACGCGGGTGTGATCGGTGTAGTGGGTGGTACGAGTTCTAGCCTTGGCACCGTGTACGAATATGCCCTACGCATCCACATTATGCGCATAGAGGAGGAACGTCGTCTATCCAGGTGTACCTACTTCTGGGGTCAGGGTATCTCTCGTATCGCGTTAAAGCTTCAGCTGCTTGAAAACTTATTTTGAATCCAAAACGCATGCTCGATGGTGGAAGTAAGGTTTTCAACGGCGGCTTCTAACGGAGTTTCAGTAACTGGCGCTCGTAGTTTATCCATTTCAGTTTTTAGATTATTTAGATCAGACACCGTGTGTACCTGGAGCTTAGAAGAGAGGTCAGTTTCCTTGTGGACGTTGGTTGGGAGGAGTATTTTGGATTGCGTATCTTTTTATTGCGCGAACGTATTAGTTCTTTTTGAAAAGTATCTGGATCCTGAGACAATACGTATTCCTTGAGGTCAGTTGGTAGCCCTGCAATGAAGACTTCTTTATTTAAAAAAATCTCGTGTGTTTGAATGAAGCTGGGAGTATGCTGCGCTGTTCCTGGTCATTTAATCTCTAGACTATAATCTGCTGAATATTCTGTGCCCTTTTTATTTCTAACACGAAAGAACAGACAAGTTATTCTTTTTGGTTTACCGGGGGTACTACAGTGTCGGCGAGTGCATGCTTCATTTGTGTGTAATTATCTCTTCCTGTCGGGGGGTAGTTATTTATATTCGTCGAGGGCACGTTCTCGTAAATATACGGGTAAATGAGAGCATTTTAGTCGTCGTTCCAATTTCTGCTTCTTGTGTAGATTTCGAAAATGTCGATCCAGTGACCGAAATCTTCTACCCTACCTGTAAATTGTTCGGGGGCGTACTGGTTGTTATTAAAGACGGTTGTGAATACTTTCTGTAGAGGAAGCGTGTAAAATTGAGATTCGCTCAGCTTGCTCGGCGATTAGCATTTGCCGCAGTTCAAGTGAACGTTGGAGTTGTCGTAGGTCTCTGGGGTTGTTAGTATCACTTACACCGTCAGCCCCCGTGGACACGCTAATCCAAAACAAAAATTTTAGGAGTAGTACATAAAAAGCGGAGGTTTGTTAATGAACAAAATTGAGACGATAAAAATTTGAAGAAATAGGGAGGAACAAAAAGAAGAAACAAAGATCTCTATTCTAATCCAAAGGTGTATAGGTTGGCGCCAGGGATGCAATGTAACAAACAAAGTACTCTTAGACTTTACAAATTATATCTCAACCTAGCAACCTCAACCTAATCTGTTCTAAAACCAATCTGGATTCAGCTCTAGTCTAACACAGTCCTATCTACGTACACTTATATCACTTAATCCACTTGTATTGTCCTGGATACTGACCTAACTTGGCCTAACATTAACGACACGAACACGCCACAGAATCACTGCATCAACTAACTCTACTTTTTTAATGTTTACATTCATTCGGGCGTAGAGTTTCATAGAAAAGTTCTAGACTAGACTTTGTATAAGGTGTGTTGCATGGTGAACGCAGGTGTAAGGCCCCTTTTCGTAATTTCCGAATAATTAAACGTACAATAATTTTAGGCGACTGAAATAGTTTATAAATAATAATGGAACAACAATTTAATCCAGTCAAACTGGATTTTTGTTTGAGAGAGAGATGGAAGTTTATTTGAAACTACAATTTGCATTAAAAGCATGTTTAGATTACATGAGCAGCCAATTGGACTGTCTGAATCCAATGTGACTTCCACATGTAAATCCAATCACTGTCCTATAGTAAAAAAGACCTGTCTTTCTTTAAAGAAAATTTAAATGAAATGAAACACATAATAATCAAATTGTTTTCATGTGTCGTTAGTGAAACACTAACTAACCAAGAATTCGCATAGCCCAAAATGTAGGTTACATTCTCGTTTCAAAGATTGTCCAAATAGGAGGCACAGTATTACATGATGTTTATTATTACTGGAGCAATATCTAGAAAAACACATATAGAAATAACAAAGCTGAAAGCAGCATTATGAAGAATGATGCACAAAAAATTCATTTGCAATCTAGTTTTATAGCACTTGGCGCCGAATTATTAGTTTTCGTAGACGATATAGTGCATCACGTACTGTCTACGGAGCTAGTAGGAGTAAGTTTTCGAAACACTTTCCCGATTATCCCCACCAAGGGCTTATTATAGACACAATAAATGATTGGATTGATGCAGTGATTAGTCATCCACAGCAGCTGCATTGCCATGTAATGATAAACAGAGAAATTTAAATACTTTTTCAAAATAAAGATTAGCTGAAAGCCTAAGTTTGTCAGACAGAATATCGTACTGGTTATTACACATTGTACTGTTAGCTTAGTTTCCTTCTTCAAAGTTGACCTGCTCATGCATGATTGTCCAGACTCGTTATTGCTCACTTTTCGCATTTTTCGTATGGCTCGTATGGTAATCGTATTAAGAACTACTTGGACTACGCTGCTCAATGTTCCAATTGCAGTATTTAAGCGTTCAGCAATCACCTGGCTTTCGTCGAAATGGAACGTAGGTAATTCACTTATCCAGGGCGAAATAGGCCCGTTCAAAGTATAAAGCAATCCACATCCAACCCACAGCAGCAAATGTGGTACTATATTATATCCAATTTGTTTCCAAAAGCTGAACCACTCAGACTCTTCTTTCCACCGGGCTATAGTAATGTATCTATTAAAAGCAATCAAGCTAAAAAGTGCACAGCCCACCCACCAATATATAAGGCACAGCAATCCAACCAAATCATGAATCATCAATTTTTGATCATGAATCAAAAAGTAGTCTACAACCACCGTAAACTCCAGTACAAAGCAGTACCATGGCATCAGAAAAACACAAATTCGCCATAAGGACTAATGCTGGCTTATGAAATTCTTTGACGCAAAGAAAAATTGTTCCCACCAGAACATTGTGACCAATCCCGTACATACCTACTGATAAATATAATACACCGGCAACATGGCGGCTATTCATTGTTATATTAATCTAAACACAGCAACATAAAGTAGTTTATGTAATTATGTAACGAACCATTGAAACCAATAAGAAACTTACAGCAAACTTGAATATTTTTGTAATGGAGAGCCAAATTATCATCAACCTAGTGTATCTCCTCAGGCATGTGTAATGTCCAATCTGCTTTCTCAGCAAGCTGTTTTCTGCAAATACTTCGAATTTCCAGTTGCTATAGATGTATTGTGCTTAGTTCAGCTAACGATGAATTGTTTCGTCTATGAACTCTTGCTACTATGAACTCCTGACTTTGAAGAGCACGTTATCAAAAGTAATTTTGTAAAATTCAGCACGTGCTCCAAAATAAAGCAGGAATCGTGTGCAAGGAATGGACATCAGCAAAACCAGACTGTCTTCTGCAACTGTTCTTGCACATAAAGCAAATTGACAAGTAGTTTCTAAAACGGGACAGAATTCCGCTCTATGTTCAGACACTCAACAGCAGCTCAGTGATAAGTCAGTGGTAGACATTGACATACTTCAAAATAACGCCATTTGTGTTGTATTTTTGCTTGTGCAGTTGTTGCGGTGTGCGTGGTTAATGCATAATCCCGCCCGAATGACATAAAATCAGGGAACTAGGTACAAGGCCAAAGAAGACAAACAACTGACACTTTAAATGCCACAATAAGTCCATTCCTTAAGAGATTAAGATTTTCCACCAAAGCTATGCTGACAATATTGTCAACGTTATTCAGGTTAATTGGCATATTCATGTCATGACATAATTTCAACCTAAGTTCTTCCACGAGGGACAAGGTTCAACATTTTATTAAATAAAATATTGTTACCTCCCAATTTTGAAAGGATAATTTCCAAATTTTAAAGTGTAAAGCTATAGTACCTGTCTTTTAGATAATCTCAGAAAAATTATTTTGTAGAACCAACCATAAACAGCAATTTTAATTCCAAGCACTCTCTGTCCTAAAAAACTTCCTAGCTAGATTTAATGTGTTAAAGATAGGGTGTTGTTTCTTAAACGTTGAATTTTTCAGTTGTAGAGAGGCTCAACCCATTACAATGATTCGGCCTTCGGCGAAATAAAAATTCATATTGACTTGCTGAATCCTCCTTTACTACCGAAAATAAAGCACTAATGTGTAGATCGTACGCAATCAACTTAAGGCATAAAGTGCATTTAAAATTGTTTCCTGTCGCTTTCGCATCACCATTCTATCTCTGCATACTGCGTTCGAAGGTTTTTCCAATATTTAAGAATAACAAAATTTGCATATCTAACTTTTGGTAATAGAATAGCGATTCCCAGCACGTGCTGCATACAGGGGATTCAGATATGTTGCAGAAACACCAACTACTTGCATGATTATTTGGGCGCGCTTCCTTGCCCCCAACTAAATAAAATTTTCAAAAATCAAAAGGCTATCTGATAACGACAGAGCTAAGGTCATACGTTGTACAAAGCTGTCTTGTTTCTATTAAGTATTTCTACAGAAATCACCAACTTTCCGGAAATCTTCTGCACTCGCTGTGGAGTTTATGTGGCAGACCACAAAGAATGTCAAATCCATTGAGTCGACCACACAGTAGAACTAGAACTATCAAGTACCTGCTTGATTCACTCCTAGAGGAGGATTAAGAGCTTAGACTAAGACCGACAACATACTAAATTCACCTAAACCTATGTAAAGCTTTCATGTGTAACGACAAATTATTTAGCCAGCTATTATGCAGCGTTTTGCCATCGTAGACTGAGCTGTCGTTATTATCGCAGATGAATTCTGACATGTTTTTATTTTCTCCTTTGCGACTCTCATTAAATGACTACATTTTTATGCTAATAATCTTGCTGAATTGTTAAATTCCTAATCTATAAGGTAGTGCAATGACTCTCACCAGTGCTCGCGAAAAGATAACTCACGTGAGAAGGTTGTAAGTCCAGGGTAGTTTGCATCGCCAAGGAACATTTAGGGTCTGATGAAAAAATTCGTGCACTGAAATTTAGCAAAGCTAACAATGAGTGAGGCCATCCCAGGCTAATCACAGGACGCTAGCTCATTAATTAAATAAATTGCAATAATTAGATTAAAGATAAAGAATGACGTCGGCAACTAGAGGATTTAGTGAAGCAACAAAGAATTAACAAGATTATAGAAAGGCAGGAAAAAGAAATTCAAATTAATTAAACAGGCGAACACCTGTTCAATAAAGAAGTATCAAATAGACTGGGAAGGGAAAGACTAATACAATTGAAAATCGAACGGAGAATAATGAGGCAGGCATAACGGAATAAAGCTTGAAAGGTCGGTTAACAAAAACCTATTCGGGCGAGGGAGTAGGAAAACCAAAGTTAGAAAAAGGGATTGGTCCCAGAAGGGCATTATTCCTCTGTAGATCACGTAAAACCTACAACGTACAATATCCACCATCTGATAACATCACTCATCATACATAACACTTTGTGCTTGCTGCAACCAAACTAAACTATATATATACACATATGTATATATATGTATATATATCATGGCAACCGAGATTATAATGAAATGCCTCACGATGGCAAATCTTGCATTCGATTTCTTGAAGTCAAATCAGTTTCAATTAGCAATTATGATTTCAAGAAATTGATGTTATGAATTATGATATACTTATGATATCTGTTTACATAAGAAAGAAAGAATCTCTGCAATCTGATTGGGTGTTGCCTGTTCTCCTCTAAAGAAGTAATGGTTTTGGCAAAACTTAGCTTCCAATGAAAGAAGACCATCATTTTGGTAATCCCACACATGACAGCACAGCTTTCTCGTATTTTGGTCAGAGCATAGCGTAATTAATGACAATTCCAAATCAGCTCACCGTATTTTTGTTTTTGGAACTTCGAAAGGGGTATTTCGAGTTTTGGCGTGGTGAGTGATGTCACAATCCGAAAATTATGGAATTTGTATAATCACTTTAATTTAATTACGCCGAAAAACAGATCATCTCTTTAATTCGAAGTTAGTCAAAGTTGAAGGAAATTAAATGATTCTAGCTATTGCTTTATGAAACAAAATATGCAAAATGTAAACATTAAATTTTAGCACTGAAACCTGCTGGCTATTGCAGCACATTAATATGCTTTCGTACGTCTAGCTGCTATGAATCTATTCTATTGGTGGCTGCCGCTTCGCAGCTACGTTTGTGACTTGTGTGAAGACTAATGTAGGAATGACTGAATGGACTGACACCCACGATCTCGGTTTCCCCGGGTTTTAATGGTCCGCGCCACTAACTGTTTTATCCAAATAACCACTAACCTACACCCTTGCCCGCCACTTGGAACCACCGCCCCCCTCTCCTGGGACCATGGCGGGCCCCTTGGGCTCGCTGCGCTATGCTCGGACGGGCAAACGGCGTACACACACACACATAAGACTAGTCTGCTGTGCCTCATTGGATGGAATTAAAAGTCACGTAAGAATTGTTAGACCCTCTTTCCGTCATCATACATAAGCTCAATGTAATAGGTAGATATAGATACACGTTTTCAAAATAGGAAAACAAAACATTTCAACTCTAAATTCATCACTTGTCATTCTTCTGCGTATTTGTTTCTCGCAGAACTGCATTAAGATCTGTGAGAATTGCCTGCCATGCCGTGTTTGGGTCGAGCTTATGAAATCCAGCGCATGTTACCTAATGCACATTTGTGCAGCTCCCAAGTAGAGATGAGGATTTTGGCTCGAGGCTCGGCTCGGCCCGGCTCAGCGAGCCGAGCCGAGCTGGCAACAGTGTCTCCCGAGCCGAGCCGGAAAATTGGAACTCCGAGCCGAGCCGAGCCGAGCCGACCTTATCGGAAAATTTTAAGTTCACTGTAATATTTTCGAATTTGTTCAAACAAAATAGCCAACAAATTTAATGAATTCTTATTTCTGTTTTCAACTTTGTCGCTTAATTTCCTGTTTTTCCATGGCATTATTTATACCTTCCAAGCTAACTAAGTCTAAACGTTGGTCTGTGCTTGAAGTCAACTTATGTATGGTGTAGTTAGAAAGAAACATTTTGACTTAATTACGTATTTCAAAGTGTCATATTTGGTTTTATCAAAAATATTACAATTAAAATTTGCATTGTCTTACAGTGGCTTTGAGTTTTTGTAATAATATAGCAGAGAGCAGAAAAGGTTGTAAAACTGTTTCCTATATATTTTATTATATAGGATGATATATAGAGTTTATAATTGTTCTGCATAATTACAATTGTATACAGTTATAGTTACAATCGGCAGACAGAGCAACTAGAGGGCTTGAAATTTTTTCAAATGCAAAAAATAATGTAAAAGAAGTCTGAATTTTATTTATGAGTTTTCTTGCATTTTGCAATTTATCAGTGTATATGTATGTCTTTTTTCAAGACTGCGGAAAACAAAAACAAGTTTTCTCCAGAATTTCTCGGAGTTCATCACTGGTTCCTTTCCATGTTGTATACATGTAGCATAAAATGATAATATTGAACAAGCATGGATGGGTGCCCGCCTACTTTCGTAAAATATATATTTACCAAATATTTACCAATATTATTAAACCTCATAAATCGTGAACTCTGCAGCTCGCATTGTCTCTGTAGTAATGGAATTTTGGTGATTCTCGCTGGTACACAAAAATTAGACAGCCGTTTTCAGGCCCTATGTCAAAGACAAAGTGGAAAACCCACAATTCGGTGTGATCGGTTAAATTTCAAACTTCAAGCTGCGCGAGCCGAGCCGAGCCGACCCACTATCAATATTCTTCCGAGCCGAGCCGATCACATTTTCTCGCGAGACGAGCCGAGCCGAGCCGGAAAATTCCGACTCGTCCTCATCTCTGCTCCCAAGCTGCACTGGTGCTCAAGCATACTGCAACCGCTTAGGTTGCTGACAGTCGAAGACTGCTTGAAGGCACTGCATTCAGCTGCTAATATAAATAGTTTCTAAACCTAATTTGCATAATCTGCTGACAAAAAATTCACCTAACTATCCACTTGTTGAAGATGTGGTTTCTGAATAGAGAAATGACTTGCGGCACACTGAACATATTAGATTATATATTATATATTTCTGCTACAGCAGGAATAAGAAAGGGCGATTGAATACTACGAAGCTATACTGTGCAATAACTGCAAATGTAGACAGTTTTTCTTTATCCTTGTGTTCTGGACAGGAAAACAAAACACGCCTGTGAACTTTTGTCAAGTTAGAATTGGTTTTATTGAGTTAGAATTGTGATTAGTTGCTAAAAATAAGTACTTGCTCAAGCCATTGAACCATATTTTTGACAGTTTTCTCTTTTCTACTGAAACTTTTATGTCATATCTTGAAGCTCATTTAGGCAAGCAGTGGTGCTTATTAAGTTCGACAATTTTTTGAAAACAAGTGTTTCAGAATGGTTGTAATTGGAAAAATAAGTTGGAAAAATGGAAAATATATTTTTCAACACAGCAGCGTTATAGGTAGTTTGGAGAACGTCTCCCCGAAGTCCTTCTACATCGTTCGATGTATGCCGACGAAAGAAATTTGTCAATTTTAGGTTGAAAATCATTGTATCTCTCCGACACAGAGAATTTCATCAGAAAAGCATCTCTCGTAGTTAGCAGAGAATGAAATGTCATTTTCTTTTGGAGCTGCATCCTTTATTTATTAAGGTTTACGATTACGATTACGATTTATTATACCAGCTAATAAACTAACAGGAAAAAAAGCAAAATTAGCTGGCATAAAAACATTTATCAACAACCAAAGTAAAAAACAATTAACTAAATATTAAATTGTCCTGCTAGGTTCGGGTTGGGCCGAAGGCTGACTGCTGTTACCCGACCACCAGGGCAACCCTGAAACTTTATGATTGCGATGCGGCTATCAAACACATGTAGAGAAACAAATCGTACAACATCAGCAGTCAAACAATTCTAGTATTTAATGACTCTTTTTGAGAATTAATGCTTTCTTATCTTCAAACAACATTGCTTGGTAGATAGCTTTTACCTCTCGTCAAAGAAGCTACATATGCGGAAAAATCTATAAAATTTAAGTCAGCTAGGCCGTGTACAATTTTATAAACCATCACAAGATCACGACGCAGCCTTCTCACTTCCAGTGTTTCCAAATCTAGTGGTTCTAAGCGCTGTACATAGGTTAGATTTTTAAACAGAACTTTATCCTCACCTCAGTCACAGTTTCAATCCAAATAATGCACAGTATGCGGATTATTATAACCCAGTTGCATTACACAAGATTTCTGAAATGCGATTCCCAATTGATTTTCAGAAGCCCATGACGCAACATTGTTGTTATCAGATTGCACATTATGACAACGAGCTTGCAATGCATACGGCAAATGAAAGAACAAACGAAACTAACGAAACGACTTTGGTGTCGTCAGAAGGTGTCAAATTTGGGCAGACATAAACTCGGAACAGTTTTCAATATCATATGTAAAAATTACAAATAGCCGCGGCCCTAGAATACTTCCTTGAGGAACACGGATACAACATTTTCAGTTTTGATCGTGAATCGAATACTTCAACGCACAGTTCTCTACCAAATAAATTTTTAAGCTAACACAGCCACTTTCTTGTTTATATGATACGTTTTTAACTTTACCATATACGTGTCATGTGAGACAGAACCAAACGTTTAGCTATATCCTTTTACAGTATATATGTCGTAGGGAGATGGGCGTAACTGGACTAGCCTAATTAGACAGTTGGGCAAGTCCCTAACAGTTTTAGACACGGGAAATGTCTAGGCGGATAATCAAACTTTGATTAAACATGTCCAGTTTAACTATCTCCCTAGGGACTTAGGCAAGTGTCTAGTCATTTGTTCAAGTGTCTAACGTGATTTTAGACACTTGGTCTAACTTATGATGACATATAAGTGTTATAACGATGTTATGTTTGATAGATTTGCAATTAGGATGACGTAAAATACTGCAATTTTTCAAAATAAAACTATCCATTTTGAATAATTCTTCAAATATTTCAAAAAATTTAAAAATTTCATTAATTTTAATGTCAGAGTCAACATAGACATTTTTGGTTTCTCCTGTCGCGCCCACAGGCGCGACAGGGATTAATAACCTCATTTGCTCTGCCGTACTTTGTGCGTATAAAAACTGAGCAGCTACTGATAAAATCATTTAGTGCAAAGCAAACTTTTGCAAAACTTTTAATTCCAGATATCATCATTTAATACAAACTTTGTTGGTAAACTTCATTTCGACACCATCAATTGTTACTTACATTTCCGACAAATACCAGAAAGTCTAGCGTATATATTTTTGTTGCAAAATGAATTACCTAATTAATCTTGTGGAATATCCAGTAATCAGCACAAATAAAATATACGTGCTACGTGCAAGTCAGAGACATGTTTAAACCAAATGCTGAAATAAAAAAATGCCAGAATATACCGACGGGGCAAAGGTAACAATGGCCTCAAATCCAAGAATTTAGTCAGGTTTGCAGTAAAATAATTTTTATATCAGTTGTTTTGATATGACCACAAAGTCTTATACTTATTTGGTTTTAGAGTACAACGAAAAGAATATTTTCCATTGTCTGGTATAGCCTAGGCACAAGTAAAAACATTCCGTGGTCCCGAAATGTCCAAATTTGAAGGCTTCAAATTTGAAAAAGTTACCATATTTGTCTACGTACAACACAATTTGTCCTGCAACATAAGAAACGTATACGTCCCTTTTAGTTGGCAGAGTTGCGTTTTGTTTGCAATGTCCTTTTCAGTAATTTTGCGGTCAAAGCATTTCTAGTCGCGAACATTCTACAGAAAATTGTCTAACATGCGTAAACGGTGTTCATTTTAGTTTCATGATCTCTATGATCTACAAAGTGGAACCGACAAATTCGCAGCCTTACCGTATATACACTTTATATTGAAATTTTTAATTTGGTAGTTTCCAAATAATAGTTCTGTACTTGTCAAAGCTGTGCTGTTTAGCTTGAGAAAAGGTACATAAACTAAGTTTTATAGTGGTGGTACAGCAGCATAAATGTTGTAAACATTACAGCATTTAGAAGATATCATACACAATTTTTTAATATCGAAATGTAAGTTTTAGGATGTATAAGGCAAACCTAATGCGAGAGTCTCCGACTAATTTATATAACGTCATTTGGCGTCATTTATATTTATTTTCTAGGATTTGCGATGCAAACGCAACTGTAATGTGCTTTACAAAAGCATGCATTGTTTATCTGAGCAAAGTATTGTGTTTCAAATTATTCCGAGATATGCAAGGCAAGCATCCTGTGCTTTGCGTTGCAAGCAAAGTTTGAAGAAGGGCCCAAAGAATATGTTTCTAATAGTTTATGTTTAAAGAGCATTTAGCTAGATTGACGACATTAAAAAGCTTAAAAATTTTTCCATAGTTCAATGTGAGAATATTTGTCAACGCACTTACTTCAAATTTGCGTAAATGGTGACAATGCACGGCATGGTGGTGCCGGGGAGAGTTAAAATTCCTAAGATAAGACCCACGAATGTTTAATCCTAGTTCTTTCCACGAAAAAGGAGTCACTTATGCTAGGGATGCACCGCCCCGGCCCGGTGGACAGACGACCGACCGGGGCCAAAAATTAGCAACATTTTTGTAAATTTTTGACATTTGTTGACCAAAATTGTCAAAAAAGTCAAAGTCAAAGTCAAAAATTGTTACAAATCGTTTGTTTTCCAGCCAGCATGAATGAAAACAACGATCAAACTAGCGAAGTAGTGAGAATGGGTTGCCGCTGCTTTTTCCCTTAGGGACACGGGTTTTTTCAGAAGAATGCAACAGTATTTTGGTCGTAACTTTCGCTAGACGCTTTTCCCGAAAATGCCGCAAGCAGAAAAGTTGTTCAGCTCGACGAGCTGTTTCATTTGAGACGTATCGACTTTGAAGAAATTTTTTAAAAATCCGGATTTTCGTGGTGAATTCCCGGATTTTTTGTTTTTCAGTCATAACTTTCGCTAGACGCATTTCCCGAAAATGCAGCAAGCAGAAAAGTTGCTCAACTCGACGAGCTCTTTTGCGCACCATATCGACCACTTTTGAAGGCATTTTTAAAAATCCGGATTTTCGTGAATTCCCGGATTTTCAGTTTTTCGGCCATAACTTTCGCTAGGCATATTTCCGGAAAATGTAGCAAGAAGAAAAGTTGTTCAGCTTTACGAGCTCTTTCATTTGAGCCCCAGATCGACCACTTTCGGAGAAATTTTTCAAAATCCGGAATTTTCCGGGTCCAATATCTCGAAATCCGTAAATTTCTTTCTAAAAAATTCCGGGATTCGCCATTCCCGGAATCCGGGAAATATCGGACTACCCGTGCTTCAGTCAACACTTCACCCCACCCCCAACACCCCCTAAAAATTTCAGCCCAATCGGGCCACCCTATCAAAAGTTAGAGGGGGGACAGGGGGTGGTAACGAGATGAATAATAATAATAAACGGACATACCCAGATGAAAGGGTTGCCTTTTTTGTGTAAAAGCGGCAACCCAATTATCAAAATCAAAAATAATGCTAAATTGACGAGCAACTTTAACCGGATGCATCCTACTTCACAGTCAGCAAGGTATTATTATCAACTAGATATTTGCAAACCCGTTACCAATTCATTGTCACTTTTAGTTTGGATAAGAACGAACTCGTTCTAGCTTGGTGACAAGGGACTCTTGCCTCAGTAGCTCAGTTGGGAGAGCTTCGGAGTGTTAATCCGGAAGTCATAGGTTCGAATGTCACCAGAGGATGGCATTTTTTTGAGTCTTAGGTTCTGAAGTGGTAACTTCACTTCTTACACTGACAAAACATAGTCAGTAGTATACATTTTCCCAGTTTTGGCACAGCAGGTATGTTTAACGTGTATTTTATGACCAAAATGACCAAATAATTCTTACTTAGATGCAGGTATCCAAAATTAATTATTAGCTACCTATTAATGACAACCACATACCAGTTTTGGCACAGCAGGTATGTTTAACGTGTATTTTATGAACCAAAATGACCAAATAATTCTTACTTAGATGCAGGTATCCAAAATTAATTATTAGCTACCTATTAATGACAACCACATACCAGTTTTGGCACAGCCGATATGTTTAACGTGTATTTTATGACCAAAATTGGAAAAATCCAATTAAAATTTTCTGACAACAACATAAAGTACCCGATTTTTTTAACGTAGGCACCAACAAATAAACAAATACCTAAATTATATAACCTTTGAAATGCGTAGGGCGTTTATTATCCAAATTTGCATACAAGAACTTATATTAGGATAATGTCCATTATTAAGCTATTGTCCCACGTTATGTATAACTTCATAAAATCGGATAATTAATAAGGTTATTAAAAGTTATCATCTATCGACGTCGTCTTTGAGTGTTAGACGGTCCAGCTTTTAAACGTGCGATATTAGGATACTGAGATAGTACTTGTTCTACCGTCTCGTATTCGTTGATATTTTGTGAATCTGATAATTCGACATTCTCTTAGGAAAAATTCCTCAAATGCATTTAATACATCTTATCCCAAATTACGAGAGACTTCCAAGAAATCTTCTACTCCGTCTTCATAATTGGATGGAGAGAGAAACAATGCTCTATTCTGAAAGGACAGATTTATAATACTAAAGTAAAATAATCAAAATCTAATAAAATGAAAAAGATAAAAAAGCTAGAAATATAAAAGCTATGGAATATAGTATATATATATATATAGTATATATAGTTTAATAAAGTAATAGGTCATTTGTGTGCATATGTGTTTGCAGTATTGGTAGTAATGAGTATAATGGAGACACATTACTCATGTCAGAAACGAACAAAGCGAACACTATGATGAGGATATAAAATCACGGAGTGAACATAGTCAAGAACAATATTAGTAGCATTATGTGTAAACAAAACAACGCTAAAAATAGAAACCTGTACACGGATTCGATGTCCTTCCCAGTCAAAGTAGAATACTTGACGACGTCGACAGACAGGACATTTTGCAACCTGTTCCATCCATTGCCGAAAGCAATGCTCATGATAATAGTGTTTACAGCGCGTGTAAACTATGTCCTATTGTAATTTCCGTTTTACAAATCGGACATTTGAATTCATTATTCATTTGACTTTTCCAATAATCATACCGAACCTCCCGAACCACAGAAATAATCGGTCGATCATGAAATGGGATGGAGTATCGACCGATTCTGGTTCTACACCGCACAGAGCAGACACCTTAAAAATGTGATTGCTTATTTACAAAAAGGAATAAAATGAAAAGAATGCACTGCTTTAATAAGAACAAATTACAAATCAAACGATATAAGAAACGATTTTAGTTTTCAGAAGTCAAAAGAGTCAAAGGTTTTTTTATGAACGTGTATTTGTTCGTACATGTCCTCCAGAAGTTGATCCTGCTCTTGGAGTTGCTCCTGATCCAGAAATTGATCGAGATGGTGTTGTATTAGTAGCAGTAGGTGTAGTAGTTGTAGTAATTGAGGAGGAGGAATTTGGTGATGTATTTGGTTGATTACCATTGGACACAGTTGGCATTGTACTGTCACCGGGCTCTGATAGTTCCTACAAAAGTAAGAGACAACACAATTGTTGTTTACTGAAGCAATCAAAATGTAAATAGTACAAACAAAACAATCGATATGCTGAAACATGAACAATAACAAAAAATGCATGTAGGTGATGTGCGTCCAGTAAATGTAAAATTTGAAAAAGTACGTACTTGCATTGGAAACGAATGACAAAAACAGTTGACTCGTGAAAAAGACAACCTAAACAAAATGGTAGAAGAGTAGATTAGCTTGTTTAACGCGCAATTAATTCTCTTGAGGCATCTAACAAGCTCGCAAGCATATGATTCTAGAGCAGCAGTAGGGTTCGTGCTAAACATGAGCCTTGAAATAGCACCGGAAAAAGTAGAGCAAACCACACCACATTTAAAATTCTTCAGTTCAAGAAACTGAAGGGAGGATTGGTTCTGGCTAAGGGTGAATATATACGTATGGTGTGTTTGTGTATGCTTTATTTTAAAAAAGCACGGTGAAGATGGTCGTATGTTCAAGTCGGCAGAAAAAGATACACCCAAGCTATAAGGCCGAAATAGAGTGACTGGAAATTGTGGGTTTATTGACCCTGGCATAGCTTTAAGAACAAATGAGTTAAAGATGCCCGTATGCTCAGGCTGACAGAATACTATACACGGAAGATACACCCAGGTCATATTGCTGAAACAGACTGTGACTGGCAATTGAAGAAATATTGACCTCAGCTTTAAGAAAAACAAATAAGCTGAAGATGCAGCTATATTCATGCCGCCAAGAATTTCTACCCTCAGTATGAAGAAATATTGACCTTAGAATAGCTTTATGAAAAACAAAGACGCTGAAGATGCAGCTATGTTTAAGCAGTCAAGAATTTGTACACAGGCAAGTTGAATCAACAGGTCCTGTTAGATGGGCAAAAAGTGAATGTATATAAACTTCCAACGCTAAAGATACCGCTATATTCAAGCTGGCTGAAATCTATACCGGAAGGTCTAGCCAAACAGCTGTCCCTCAGAGCTGCCTTTTCCAAATTCCAGCTTGTTTCAGAGAATCTAGCTAGATGAAGTTGCGCAAAGTAACAAAAAAATAACGCAAAAACTGTTTGTTACATTCAAAACATGAATAAAATGGTTCAATATATGAGTCGGAGAGTTTCTTGAAATAGCAACAGCACCCGTAACTGCGGGATTTAGATACCAGGAAGACGGGTCCGTAGAATGAGACAGTAGTATTTTCCCATAATGATAAATGTTGATTTTATTAACATTTTCAAATGCATCATCGGTTGCAGGGGAGTCCACTTCGTATAAAAATACATCCAGTTGCCGTAAGCAAACTTTCCACATGCTTCCATAAGTAGACTCCATAAGAGGATTTATTAGAGCATCAAATGATTTCAGAAAATAGGAGTCAGTTGCTGGTAAAATTATCGACACCTTGATGAAACGGTCGTATGATTCTTTATTACCGTTTGTGTTGTATCGTGAAAATAGTGCATTCATCTCGTGTCGTAGTTCAATATAGCCATTTTCTATCCCTTTGAAACGTGAATACATATGACCTTTGCTGGTAAATATCCATCGATAAATATTTACTTTAGGTCGTTTGGGTTCTGAGATAGAATGTCGAAATGATTTGGTTAATACAATCTTGTATCGCCAGATTGGTTGTAATTGAAGCCATGAATGCAGTAGGGATTGGATTAATGGTTGGTGCAATATATGTTGAAAATGTTCCAGCAAATCACTACAATATCACTATCAATACACTTAGCAGAGAAAACATTGATACAAGTAGAAAATATAGAAGCAAAAAATAATGATTGTGTGCAAACAAACAATTGTGTGGTTGTAATAGCTATTGATATCATTATAAGGAACATTACAATAAACTTTAGTCCTAAAAATTGAACGCTCTATCTCACCATGTATTACCGGTAAAATTGCTAACCAAATAAATACAGGTTGTATCACAAGAACAGCCAGTGTATAAAGCTTACAAGTAACATATACAATAAACGTAAAACGAGTTGTCTTCAATGCGTCTATCGCTTTTCCAACGTTATCATCTACGTGTGTACCAATGTTTAATTGTGCGTGATCTCCATAAAGTCTCCATACCAGATATCCTACATAAATCGCAAATGATTGTACCAGGAGGATATAGCCAAAGTGTGGGTAAATGTGTGCGTAAAAACATTCTTTTCCTTTAACGTCGCAATCTAAGCAAGGTGCATCAGGTCCTTCGAAATAGCATGAGTCGACAAAATACTTTGCTGTTGCGGTGTTGGTATGTTCGTGGGGTATCTTGCACGAGATTGAATCTCCAATATTTTGACTAGCTAATACAAGCGCTGCGCAAAGAGATACAAAAGGTACTATCACACCGTGTGTTAGCTTATCAAACCAGTCAACACTATCATGCTCAACAAGAGCCCACTTCGCTAAAACTGCAACCAAACTATGAGTGAAAAACATGATCAAATGAATCCAGTTTTTGCTTTCGCTCTTTTATACTCTTGTTCCACCCACGTATGAATCACAAATGCCACCCACGTATTTAAGCATAAAAGAACAATACCACCCACGTAGTAATGAAGTTGAATCAGGCTATTCACGTGATACAAGTGATTCACGGAACAGATATATAAACCGAAAAGTTTGTAGAAACCGTAGTCATGTTTATTTGTACTCTTTGCAACCGCAGCTTTTCGAGAGCTGTTAACCTAAACGTGCACATTAGAGAAGTGCACAACAATGAACGACGCTTCAACTGTCCTACATGTGGAAAGATGTTCAAACGCAGATATACCCGAAATCAGCATGAACTGTGTCACAGCGGAGTGATAGCACCACGTTCTGTTCCTCAGTCGTTTACTGGAACATTATTTACTCCGAAACAACTACATCATTTTCGCAATATTACGTGTTTTGCACGGAACCCAAACGTTGCGTTTTTTGACCTATGGACAATGTACAAAAGAGTCAATTCCGAACTCAAATCCTTGCTGGCTGATCATATCTATTCATACGGCAGCTTTAAATTCAATATAATCCTCCACGTGACGTTCGAAAAGGACATTAATCCTCAGGACACCATAACCTGCTATTTTCACAGTTCTGCAAGACTGGTTACGCTGGTGCGGAAACTACAGACGTTAATTTTATCTGCATTCAAGACAGTCAGCAAAACGGTGGAAGATTTTCTTGAAAACGGAAGCGGTTGGGTCATCCAATCACTCCATCGTCTAGATGTGCATCTAATCAGATATGAACCTGTTCAAGGACGCCCGTACACTCCACTTCCCCGCAGACTGCAAATCAAACATGCAATTGTAAACATTAAAGACAACGATGACAAATGCTTCCTATGGTGCGTATTGGCAGCTCACTATCCTGCAGCATCAAATCCTCAACGCGTCTCAAAATATCAGCATTTTTGAGCATTCGCTAAATCTAGGCGACTTGCAATTAGCATGTCCGTTGAAAACATTCCCGTCTTTGAACAGATCAACAACCTATCAATTAACGTGTATCACTATGAAAACAACAGACTCAGCATTGCTAACATTTCTGAAAATAGGTCATCACCTCGGAACATTAGTTTGTTGCTTTTGCACAACAAGCATTACTGCTTGATTAAGGACCCGGGAAGATTTTTCAATATAGAAAAATCTGATGGACACAGACTGTATTAGTGTCGGTTTTGCTTGTGCTTATTTTATTCCCAGGAAAAGCGGGACAGACACTCTGAACTTTGTACAAACCCCAAAAAACAGTGCATAGAGCTTCCAGATGAAGAAGAGAAATGGTTGCAATTTCAAAACTTTCACAAAATGCAGAGACAGACGTACATTATCTATGCAGACTTTGAGTGTATTTTGGAAAAGCTGCAATATTGCGCACAACAGGATAACGTTTCTCATACAGTTAGCTACCAAAAGCACACTCTTTTTGGATACGCGGGTACAGAAGTGTTTGGTTGCTGTTTTGATCGTGTACGGCTGGCAGATTTGCGTCTATACAGAGGAAAAGACTGCGTCATCAAATTTTTCACAACAGTAATTGAGTGGGGTGAGCAGTATCAATCCGTTTACAACAGACCTACCAAACCGGTGGTTACTGACATTGAACAAGTACATTTCAACAGTTCAATCTATTGTTCCCTGTGCAGAGGTGAACTAGGCGAAGACCGAGTCTTGGATCACTGTCACTTTTGTGACAGGTACCGAGGTTCAGCACACAGTGAATGTAACATTAAGTTTAGACGCAACAGAGACGTTGTCGTTGTGCTGCATAATTTGCTTCGCTATGATGGACATATACTTATGGAGCAGTTGGGAACTATAATGGAAAAGATGAAAGCAAAGGTATCCCTTATTCCAAAAGGATATGACGATTTTATTTCATTTGCACTACAATTTAACACCAACGGTTATCATTGGAAGATAAAGTTTATCGACAGCTTTGAATTTCTCAGTACATCACTGGAGAAACTCGTTGCATCGTTACGTGATAAAAATCCAAACCAATTAAAATTTACCAACCAGCACTTTACCAGCATGATGCTTCGTAAGGGTGTCTATCCTTACGAGTACATGGACAGCTGGTCAAAATTTGACGAAACGCAGCTACCAGCAAAATGTCTCTTTTATTCCACCTTATCCGACGAACACATTAGCGATGAAGACTATCAGTTTGCACAACTCGTGTGGCAAACGTATAATATTGCTAATCTTGGAGAATACCATGACCTGTATTTAAGACTGGATGTTTATTTGCTGGCTGACGTTTTTGAAGACTTTAGACAATTTTGCTTGGAAAATTACCAGCTGGACCCTGCACACTACTATACGACCCCTTCCTTCACGTGGGATGCGTGCTTAAAATACACCAACGTCACAATTGAACGATTAACCGATCCTGATATGCACACATTTTTCGAATCTGGTATCAGAGGAGGCGTATCTGTGATTTCACATCGTTACGCTACAGCTAATAATCCCCTATTGGATACGTATTCTCCCAATTTACCTGCGTCCTATATTACCTATCTGGACGCAAACAATTTATATGGTTGGGCAATGTCGCAACCACTCCCTCTCAATGGTTTTCGCTGGTTAACTGATGAAGACATTAATTCATTTGATCTAATGACCGTTAACCGTGACGTCGGCTACAAGTGGATTTGTCCTATCCCGAACAATTACACTGCTTGCACAATAGTTACCCATTGGCTCCGGAAAAGCTTGAAATTACAAATGATATGCTTTCACCCTATTGTCAATTGCTTTTGGAACAATTACGACTAAATGATGGCACGGCGTCTAAACTGGTTCCAAATTTAAGAGACAAAACAAATTATATTGTACACGTGACAATATTACAACTGTACCTGCAGCTCGGTCTCAAACTGACACGGATTCGTCGTGTGCTGACCTAATCAGTCTACGTTTATGGCTGATTCCAATTTAACACTAGTATGCGGCAGAAGGCGACTAGAACCTTTAAAAAAAGATCTATTTAAGCTGTTCAATAATGCAGTCTACGGGAAAACCCTCCAAAGCCCTCGTCGCTACATAAACATTAAACTAGTATCAAACGATCGAATGTTGTCTAAGCTGGCGTCTAAACATAAATATACAGGATTCAAGGTGCTGTCCGATAACCTGATCGCGGTTAAACTACAACGAACCAGGATAAAACTGAATCAACCCATTTTTGTTGGTTTTACCGGATTGGAACTTTCAAAATGGCTCATGTATGATTTTCATTACAACTACATTCTGAAAAAATATGGTTCAAGCGCACAACTCCTTTTCACTGATACTGACAGCTTGTGCTATTACATTGAAACACAAGATGTCTACGCAGACATGAAACAAGATGAACAAATGTTTGACTTTTCAGACTATCCCAAGGAACATTTTTGTTATAGTGTTGTAAACAAAAAGAAACTGGGATTTATGAAAGATGAAATGGCAGGCACTGCAATTGCAGAGTTTGTAGGTTTACGGTCTAAGATGTATAGTGTAATGGATGCAAACTATAAAGAAAAGAAGCGGGCAAAGGGTATTAAAAAGTGTGTTATTTCAAAGCAAGTTAAACATGATATGTACAAAAATGTGCTGTTTCGGAGTAAATAATGTTCCAGTAAACGACTGAGGAACAGAACGTGGTGCTATCACTCCGCTGTGACACAGTTCATGCTGATTTCGGGTATATCTGCGTTTGAACATCTTTCCACATATAGGACAGTTGAAGCGTCGTTCATTGTTGTGCACTTCTCTAATGTGCACGTTTAGGTTAACAGCTCTCGAAAAGTTGCGGTTGCATAGTACAAATAAACAGTACAAACAGTACAAATACACATGACTACGGTTTCAACAAACCTTTAGGTTTATACTGTTCCGTGAGTCACTTGTATCACGTGAATAACATGATTAGCTTCATTACTACGTGGGTGGTATTGTTCTTTTATGCTTAAATACGTGGGTGGCATTTGTGATTCACGTGGGTGGAACAAGACTATAAAAGAGCAAAAACTGGATTCATTTGATCATGTTTTTCACTCATAGTTTGGTTGCAGTCTTAACGAAGTGGGCTCGTGTTGAGCATGATAATGTTGATTGGTTTGATAAGCTAACACACGGTGTGATAGTACCTTTTGTATCTCTTTGCGCAGCGCTTGCATTAGCTAGTCAAAATATTCGAGATTCAATCTCGTGCAAGATACCCCACGAACATACCAACACCGCAACAGCAAAGTATTTTGTCGACTCATGCTATTTCGAAGGACCTGATGCACCTTGCTTAGATTACGACATTAAAGGAAAACAATGTTTTTACGTACACATTTACCCATACTTTGGCTATATCCTTATGGTACAATCATTTCGATTTATGTAGGATATCTGGTATGGAGACTTTATGGAGCTCACGCACAATTAAACATTGGTACGCACGTAGATGATAACGTTTATATGCTACAACGTGTTCATAGATTTACAGACGCAGGATTATTAGTATATTTTGTGCGGTTAAAGCATGGTTACTTATCACTTGCGATTTACCAGTAAAATTTTGTTTTAGAATGAAGCGTTTAGAAGAAATTGCGTTTACCCTTATTCTAAGACTTTTACTTGAAAACAAGTTTGATTATTACACTCTGCTTTCAAGACTGATAGAATGGAAACACATATTACCGAAATTTGAGTTGGAGCGGTTCGCTATTGCAGCTCTTGCAAGCATGTCTGGACGGTTAAGAATAGTATTTCATGCTAACCGCTTTCCCGGTCCTTATCTCCTGAACGTGCGGCGTGTCTTTAACAGACAAGACTTTAAAACAAAAGACGGACAAGCGTACACAACCTTTAATAACATGGGTCTCTATCTTGAATTTAAGCATGTTGGCGACTACAAATCGGAGGTTTCTGATATGTTGATTCATTTCGTCAGTGATGCAACGACATTTGCGTATTTCAATAAAATTGTTGGAAATATGTTTTCATATCTATATACACCTGACTTGCGATTTGCATTCTCAAAGTTTAAAGTTTCTATCTATGAAATGGATAATTCTGGAATACATACGCTATTAGACTATAGTGCATAAACAAAGTTGGTTACTCTGGGTACCATTGATTTGAGATATTCCAGAAACATTGAAAAGTGGTTACCATGTTTGCTATACAAATGTGGAACCAGACTATTTGACAATGCTTATAACAGTACAGAATCATTTACTGTGTTAAAATGTTATGAATGCAAAATTGTTTTAAAGTCTGTCTTTGAGTATCAAACTCGAATTACATAAAGTTTGTTTATTTATTGAATAAAATTTGTGTTTTAGATGGAAGCTTTACAGGATTGTTTCGGCAGCTTAATACGTTTTATGATATCTAATTGTCCCTGCTTTAAATCAGCAATTGATTTGCTGGAACATTTTCAACATATATTGCACCAACCATTAATCCAATTCCTACTGCATTCATGGCTTCAACTACAACCAATCTGGCGATACAAGATTGTATTAACCAAATCATTTTGACATTCAATCTCAGAACCCAAACGACCTAAAGTAAATATTTGTCGATGGATATTTACCAACAAAGGTCATATGTATTCACGTTTCAAAGGGATAGGAGATGGCTATATTGAACTACGACACGAGATGAATGTACTATTTTCACGATACAACACAAACGGTAATAAAGAATCATACGACCGTTTCATCAATGTGTGGATAATTTTACCAGCAACAGACTCCTATTTTCTGAAATCATTTGATGCTCTAATGAATCCTCTTATGGAGTCTACTTATGGAAGCATGTGGAAAGTTTCCTTACGGCAACTGGATGTATTTTTATACGAAGTGGACTCCCCTGCAACCGATGATGCATTTGAAAATGTTAATAAAATTAACATTTATCATTATGGGAAAATACTACTGTCTCATTCTACGGACCCGTCTTCCTGGTTTCTAAATCTCGCAGTTACGGGTGGTGTTGCTATTTTAAAGAAACTCTCCGACTCATATATTGAACCATTTTATTCATGTTTTGAATGTAACAAACAATTTTTGCTACTTCCTGATTTGTGCTTGCATGCTTTGAAATGTCATAATGTTTGTGTGTACAATTAAAAAATTAAATAAAATTGTCAACTACAGACATACTTCCTGTCTTGTGGTTTGATTCATCAGTTACTTTGCGCAACTTCATCTAGCTAGATTCTCTGAAACAAGCTGGAATTTGGAAAAGGCAGCTCTGAGGGACAGCTGTTTGGCTAGACCTTCCGGTATAGATTTCAGTCAGCTTGAATATAGCGGTATCTTTAGCTTTGGAAGTTCATATACATTCACTTTTTGCCCATCTAACAGGACCTCTTGATTCAGCTTGCCTGTGTGTACAAATTCTTGACTGCTTAAATATAGCTACATCTTCAGCGTCTTTGTTTTCCATAAAGCTGAGGTCAATATTTCTGCAATTGCCAGTCACAGTCTGTTTCAGCCGTATGACCTGGGTGTATCTTCCGTGTATAGGTTTCTGCCAGCCTGAGCATACGGGCATCTTTAACTCATTTGTTCTTAAAGCTATGCCAGGGTCAATAAACCCACAATTGCCAGTCACTCTATTTCGGCCTTATAGCTTGGGTGTATCTTTTTCTGCCGACTTGAACATACGACCATCTTCACCGTGCTTTTTTTTAAAATAAAGCATACACAGACACACCATACGTATATATTCACCCTTAGCCAGAACCAATCCTCCCTTCAGTTTCTTGAGCTGAAGAATTTTAAATGTGGTGTGGTTTGCTCTATTTTTCCCGGTGCTATTTCAAGGCTCATGTTTAGCATGAACCATACTGCTGCTCTAGAATCATATGCTTGCGAGCTTGTTAGATGCCTCAAGAGAATTAATTACGCGTTAAACAAGCTAATCTACTCTCCTGCCATTTTGTTTGGGTTGTCTTTTTCACGAGTCAACTGTTTTTGTCATTCGTCTCCAATGCAAGAACGTACTTTTTCAAATTTTACATTTACTGGACGCACATCAACTACATGCATTTTTTGTTATTGTTCAGGTTTATCATCTCAGGTACAATGTTTGCATTCATGCTACCTCAATTATGTTGCTTTGCCTTCATTGAAGGAATAGATGAGAAAAATTTTACTTTCACATTTTCGACTGAATCTGGACAATGCCATGTTCGTGTTAGCTTTGTGAGTTTCTACTACCAAGTAAGTTTCTACTACTTGTGACAAATAAAATACAAGACTTATGTATTTTCTCTTGTGACAATAATGGTAATTAAACGTTACATCATACTACACTAAAGAGTCTTTAATATTACTTGTCATGGGGATCGGTTTAGTTTATATTTTTGATCTGTAGTTGTTTGAACTATACAATTCCAACGGATTCATATGTTAAGAAATGCATCTCTTCTAAAGGGGCTTATTACTTATCTTGTATATTTAATGCGCAAATCATAGTTGAAAAACTGTATGACAGAACTCATTACATACCCGTTCATGTTTGAAGTTTGAAAACAAGTTTGTCTACTTTCATGAATTCGGTATTTAAATGCAACTGTATGCAGATTTAAAATTCTGCTTGGTTTGTCTATCCTAGCTTTTCCCTCACACTACGTCTGCTAAACTGCATTCTTATTATTACATTGTGGCTCTTATTTAAGCATATCGTTTGTTTTGTTTGTACTATTTACATTTTGATTGCTTCAGTAAACAGCAATTGTGTTGTCTCTTACTTTTGTAGGAACTATCAGAGCCCAGTGACAGTACAATGTCAACTGTGTCCAATGGTAATCAACCAAATACATCACCAGATTCCTCCTCATCAACTACTACAACTACTACACCTACTGCTACTAATACAACACCATCTCGATCAATTTCTGGATCAGGAGCAACTCCAAGAGCAGGATCAACTTCTGGAGGACATGTACGAACAAATACACGTTCATAAAAAAACCTTTGACTCTTTTGACTTCTGAAAACTAAAATCGTTTCTTATATCGTTTGATTTGATAATTTGTTCTTATTAAAGCAGTGCATTCTTTTCATTTTATTACGTTTTGTAAATAAGCAATCACATTTTTAAGGTGTCTGCTCTGTGCGGTGTAGAACCAGAATCGGTCGATACTCCATCCCATTTCATGATCGACCGATTGTTTCTGTGGTTCGGGAGGTTCGGTATGATTATTGGAAAAGTCAAATGAATAATGAATTCAAATGTCCGATTTGTAAAACGGAAATTACAATAGGACATAGTTTACACACGCTGTAAACACTATTATCATGAGCATTGCTTTCGGCAATGGATGGAACAGGTTGCAAAATGTCCTGTCTGTCGACGTCGTCAAGTATTCTACTTTGACTGGGAAGGACATCGAATCCGTGTGCAGGTTTCTATTTTTAGCGTTGTTTTGTTTACACATAATGCTACTAATATAGTTCTTGACTATGTTCACTCCGTGATTTTATATCCTCATCATCGTGTTCGCTTTGTTCGTTTCTGACAGGAGTAATGTGTCTCTATTATACTCATTGCTACCAATACTGCATACACATATGCACACAAATGACCTATTACTTTATTAAACTATATATACTATATTCCATAGCTTTTATATTTCTAGCTTTCGGGTACTTTATGTTGTTGTCAGAAAATTTTAATTGGATTTTTCCAATTTTGGTCATAAAATACACGTTAAACATACCGGCTGTGCCAAAACTGGTATGTGGTTGTCACTAATAGGTAGCTAATAATTAATTTTGGATACCTGCATCTAAGTAAGAATTATTTGGTCATTTTGGTTCATAAAATACACGTTAAACATACCTGCTGTGCCAAAATGTGGTTGTCATTAATAGGTAGCTAATAATTAATTTTGGATACCTGCATCTAAGTAAGAATTATTTGGTCTTTTTGGTTCATAAAATACACGTTAAACATACCTGCTGTGCCAAAACTGGGAAAATGTATACTACTATAGTCGATTATCTTCGATAAGAATGAACGGCGTACGCAATAAGTTCAACAAATAAATATGTTAAATTTAATTTGCTTCAGACTTTAGAGATTCAAATAATAGTTATTCAGATGTTGTTATGAGATTAACTCAAGACTAGTTAGATAGAACTTAGAAGAAGCACTTATTTACTGATTGTTGCACTGGCCAAAGCTAGAGGTTAATATGAGCACATGATTGTCCAGACTTCCGAAATTTCTACTTTGGTACGGGATTGGATTACGCCAGGGCCATTTCGATTTTAATCATTGAAATTCTTTAGTTTATTTTTATACACTTTTTCAGCTTTGGTACTAAGTTGACCTGAGTTAGTTAATAACCTTCAGTTTTTTACAGCACTTGTTGAGCGAAGAAAGAAGCAGGAAGAAAAATAAATATTTGATAATTAAATCCCGATTATACAGTTGCAGAATGTGCTCTAGAAAGTTTAATGTTAATAATTAAAATTTAAAAACTTAAAAAATAAATGAGACCCAGAAACATACATTAGCATAGGGCCCGATTCTGGGTGGGTCTACCCCTACTCCCCAAGGGATCTACCCCCTGAAAAATTTCACAGTTTTAAGGGACTTACCTCCAAAATTAGAAAAATGCTGATTTTTTTAGTCTTTTAGCTAAATGCTACTAGAAATTTAAAATCTTTATTGATTTTTAAGAGAATTTTTGAAAGCAATCGCTAAAATTTGCTAAAAAATAAACAATTGTTGGTAAAAACTGCTGAAGGGTGTACCCCTTTTTTCCTTCTGCACGAGAGGGTCTAACCTTTTTTGCCAGTCGGAACCCCCTCATTCCCCCACCCCTCCCCCACAATGCGCAGTTCGCACTGCCCCACTTCCAGTGCGTCTGTCCAAACATATTGAGTACACAAACAAAAAGGATTGCACAGAATTACATACCTCTAGTTGAATTCTGCATATTTTCCGCACTGTGTGTGTACTGCAGCACAATGTTGTCTTATGTAGTTGGAATTGATGCCTTCGTTGCATAGGTATTATGTAAGCCGATTGGGTCGACTTTAGTAGTCTACTAAAACGTGCTCGAAATATGTGCTGAATTTTGCTATGTTGAACTGCGCAATTTTGCTTGGTTTGTGTACTGAAAATTTTTGATAGACGCACAAGTTCAGCGAACCTGTGGGAAGTGTCTGAATGCTACGTTAGCACACTCTAATGTAGTAGACACAGATAGAAAAATGGTCTAACAACTAAGTGCACAGTAGTTAGACCAGTTTCGTCCCTCAAGAGCAAGCAAACTGCTATTTTTTAAAGACAGTTCCAGTCGATCCAAACATAGCTGTTCCGCATCCACTTCCCCATCCTTGTCATTCTGTTAGAGAACAGCGTGGCATCCTGCATTTAATTATGGGCTATTGGCAGACTGCTCAGAACTAGTCTGTCAAAACTGCATCTATCTTTCAATCGCTCAACGCTTATTGCGGTAGTCGTTTGCTCCGTCTTTCTTCCAGTGCTCCTGCAAAAATGTGACAGTAGCTATTAGTAAATACTGATGGCCAAGAATACGAGCTAAGGTGGACAGCTCGTACTGGCCGCCACTGCCCTATGCTTAACCCGGGTTCATGTTATACGAATTGTGCTTGGGGAATAGATCCAGAACCTGGAGCTTAGTGCTCGCTCACCCTGTAGAGGAGTAGCTCACTCCCAATATACATTTTGGCAAAAAAATCAAAAGTCTGGTTTTTTAGTGACCTTTGGATCACGTCAAATCCTCGTCCATTCTGAGTATGAATTGCAGGCCAAGGGCTAGTTTTCCTGTGGATCACACTGCAGCCACTTCAAGCTTTGCCTTAGCACGATTCCTGTATGATACTTTCCTTTATTCATACTTCTATTTCCCTCCATTTCATGCGTATTATCCACCACTATAATTGCAACATCAGGCTGACTAAGCAACGTTACACTGAAACCTGGATTGTTCCCAGAAACCGTTAAGCAGCGAACTATGCCGATAAGGTTCAAACTTTGAATATTTTAAGCCAATAAGTAAATAATCAAATCGTTGTAGTTTTTGACAGTTTTATTAAGAACGGAAGAGAAAGTTTTTATTTCGACAGTTGGTTACTTTTATGACAGAAATGCAGGCTGGAACTATCAACTTTGAATGTTATTGTTTTGGTTTTCTTAGGAAAAAATCGTTTTAACGTTAATTCGTAACCATCTTCCTTTATAAAATACTACAGAAACTGTAAAGATTGCTGCCACCCTTGTTAAGGTTTAAGCTGGATACGACACACGAACCGCTGATGAATGCTATGCTGCTCGATAGATGCTGCTCGATAGATGCTCAACTTGTTCTGCTGATAAAAGTGCAGAATTTTGCAATCTAGTACAGTTTTTAGCATAGCGGGTTTCAGTCTTCAGGCTTTGTAAACATTGCTTTGAATCTAGTTCTTGCTTTCTGGGAGTGAGCATGGCAACGACCGGCTTAGCTGGAAAAGTTTCTCTAATAACTGGTAGGTTCTATTTTTTCCACTTTTTTCTAGTAAAGCTATGGAACTAAGCCGGACTAAAAGGAACTTCTGCATCGATTTCCTGCGAGATCAACATCTGTATTTCTATGACAATTTTTCTAAGTCAACCATCAACTTTCGAAAGTGCTTTATCCATTGTTTCACTTCTATGTTTAATTTAATTTAAATTTAATTTAATTTAATTTCGTTGTTCGTTACACGTACAAGAGAAACATTGACGCTACGCTACGCTTACGCTTACGCGCTCACCGAAAACAAAAGAATTTTTTTAGAAAAATTTTTCGTTGAAATTAGGAGAATATAAAGCAAAACTAAACTTTTTGAACCTCCCGTAGCGCAGTGGTTTCTTACTGCGCTACAAGTGGAGGATCATGTCAAGTCTAGAGCTTGAACAAAAAATAAGCTCTAGCACCGTATTTCAAATATCCCTCCTGGGCAATTTACCGAGCTTGTCAAGGGGTGGCCGCCTGCTTGGTGGAGCTACCACAGCACCTCCATTACCGTGGGCGTAATGGACGTACTGATAGCCTTGTAGAACACCTCGGATAATTGCTATGGCAATTATTCAGTGTCAGCATCCCCCTTCCCTCAAAAATGCATACGTTCTAAGCTGACACTACCCCTAACCGGAGCACCGACTGGGGTGAGGTGGCTATAAAAAACTAAACTTTTGCGGATTACCCTTTCCAAATATTATTCGAACAAGTTTGAGCGTGTTAGAAGTGTTAAAATGCAGAACCAAATCCCGACTACGGCTACAGCTTTCTTGTTTCAGGAGCTTCTTCGGGCATTGGTCGAGCCACGGCAGTTCATTTCGCCAAATCCGGATCCAGTGTGGTGCTGACGGGACGTCGCGTCGCCAATCTTGAGGAAGTCAAATCAGAATGCATCGCTGCCGGACTCAAATCTGAACAGGTCGAACACTACATTTAACTGATTGCAATTAGGATAATTTTTTGCATTATTGTCTTGATATTGTTATCTTTCCGGCTACAACCGAACTATTATGCAATAAATCATACAAAATAAATACACGAATCTATACCAGCAATAGTAAGACACTCAGCTTTTCAAACATTTCAGAGAATTTCAAGGGCATAGATTAAATTTTGCTTAACTAAAATTTAAGCTTTGCCATATTTAAATAAAAAAATTTATGACCTTTGACATATCTCGAGAAATCTCCAGAAAAACATCTTCTGCCGTTGGTATGACGTTTAGAATTAAGGCTACGTATTCTAAGGTCCGGTCGGGCCGCATTATACCCATAGCTGTCCCACCGTCTCAACTGTTGAGTCCGGACCAATCTACGGGCGCAGTCATTATATAGCTAATCGAAAACTTTCCAGTTGATAGCTTCTTAATTCTTAGTCATTCAGCAAATTCTGAAAGTGGAGAGATTTGATATTATAATCTTGTGATAGCTACAACTGTATCTGTTTCTTCCAATTCAGGTGCTGCTGCTGCCCGGCGACATAAATGATCTGCCGTATCGAAGATCGCTGGTTCCAAAAGCAATCGAACAATTCAAGAAATTGGATGTGCTCGTAAGTGTTTTGTTTTAACTGTGAAAGTTTAACTTACTATATAGTTCCAGATGTAGTTACACAGTTTCCAACCTATTATTACTTGGTCAATGTATTCTGTGACAACGACAAACCAGGCCAACTCTGACTTTAAGCTAACTCTAGCCAGCGCCAGCCCAAAGAAAATCTATTGGTTTGACCAAATGTTTGCATGAAGGACGGGTGCACACGGCATTATGCTTCGTCTATAGGTCGTATATACGTATAGTGGTGATGTTACCGTTTTATGTTCAGCATGTGTTTTGTGTTCTGTTTTAGGTAAATAATGCGGGCGTAATGGTAATAAAGCCTAATCTGGAGACTACATTGGAAGACTTTGATTTCATGTTCAACACGAACGTGAGATCTATGGCTGATCTGACGATACAGGCTGTTCCTTATTTGATTCAGGCCAAAGGTAAGCCTGAAGCTTACCTACCTATATGTTCCTGAAAATATAGGAAAAACAGAACATAAAAATATATATAGGATATATATTTTTATGTTCTGTTTTTATTAGTCCGTTGTCATTAACAGTTGTTATGCCATCTATATATCTAAATATATTTTGTAAAAGTTCCAATTTTTCTGTATCCATTTTTTGGGTAAGTGTTTTTATATACTTAAAGCCATACCAAACAAAACTAAGTTAGCCATGAAAGGTCCGCAGCTAGTGCCCATAGGTATACCAATTTTTTGTCTAAAAACTTTATCTCTCAGTTTGAAAAACGTATTGCAGATTAACCATTTAACCAATTTGCAAAAGTTTTCGCAATCTAACGCAAATTTAGAATTAGTATCATTTACAAAATGTGCTGAATTTTCCAACATAATAACCTTGCGATTGGAGGACCCAAATGCCAACTTAGCTGCGCCTTCCACTGCTTCCATGATATGAGTGTGTCTAAGGTTTGTATATAACTGTGTGAAATCGTAGGTATACACGTTTCTAGCCGCGTTCTTATCTGATATTTGTTTTAACCTATCTAAGATGGGTTGGTTATTATCTATTATCCAATAAGGGGAACATCCACCGTTAAACTTAGCTATGACTTCACTGTATTTTTTGAGTCTTTAACCTTCAAGTATAACCTTGAAAACTTGACCTATCCTTATAGACACTTGATTAGTAACTGCCTTAGTACTAGATATAATAGATCTAAATTTGACTGGTTTTTTGTGAAATTTATGAATAAGTTGTATATATGGTAAATTAAGATCGTTATCATCTACTGGAAAACCAAATTGTTGTGACTGTTGTTTTAAGTTATCAATTATTTTGTGCATGGGTATATCACAGAGTTCATATGTATCTGAAGTGTTGTTATGTCCTAGACCAACTTCTTTTATAAGCGATTGCAGATAAAATTTTTTACAAATAAATGCGTAGTTTTGAGATGCTTTGTCTACCCTGGTTATAATATATTTACGTTGTAATTCTATTAATTCTTGTTCAGAATACTGTATAATTTCATGGCTGTCCGGAATGTATGACTTTATTTTATCTATAGCTATATCTAATTGCTCTAGTACTTTGCTTATCCATAAATTAAATTCACCAATGTTATCTTTGTATTTAGAACTAATGTATTTATATATAGAAATACTAAGTGTTCTATTTATTTCCTCCCCATTAATAGGTTTAGGAGGCCGGTATTTAGTACCTTTCTCAAAAAGACACCTTAAATTTTTGTCCTTAATTATACCGAGATCCCCTGTTATAACATGTAAGTGGTTTTCATCTTTAAAAGGAGATGAATGACAGTCACATTCTATGTTGTCATTTATATTTACTTTCTTTATGAATTGCTTGTAGTTAAACACGTTCATAGAAAAAGGCTTATCGTATGAGAATATTACCATTGGATTTTTATCCAAAGGTTTTACAATGGTGGGCCAAGCTTTAGAAACGTCTACGTGGTTAAATATACTATTTAGGTTCAAGTAATTAATACCTGGATTGATAAAATTTACATAAATTTTAGATCTACCAGGTTTATTTGGTGGTTTTGCCTTAATGCTTTTGTATCCTTTTTATTGAGACTCATAATATTATTAATAATGTTTAGTCGTAGGTTTTTGGGATCTTTAGCATTGAACATATGTAAGTCTGCTACATATTTGTTTGCATTAAATAGGCTTTTATTTTTAGATTTAATGCAGCGTTTCTTTCCTCTTTTCTTTCCTTTTTTGTCTTTTTCATTCATTGTCTTCATTCTTGTCTTCATTCAAGCCATAGGGATATTGTCTTAAGTTTACAAATCCAATACTTTTCTCTTTCTAATCTATTTACTCTGTTCGTTTCTTTATCCCCAGTATCTTTAAGTCTTTCCAATATCTGAACTTTAAACGTTTTACATATACGGTTGTTAAAATGCAGCATTACGTATTTACACCCGTGTTTATTATTACATATTGACCGTCTATGTTGTCCAATTCTGGTTCTAATAGTTTGTGACGGTTCACCTACATAACCAATATTGCATCCTTCACATTTAATAAAATATATCACGTTATTAGTTGAACAAGTGAGTTCTTTTATAGGAATTCCATCTACCATTTGGTACTTTCTGTGTCCATATATTTCTGAGACTATAACGTTATCATTCATAACAGGGCATAATTTACAAGTTTTCTGTCCACATTTCTTAAACTTAGATGTAACGCCTGACCGAGATAGGGTAAAGAGGTCCGAGGTCGAATCCGAAAATCCACTGGTGGGCCTTATATTCTGCTCCCCCGCTACAGAGGCCCTGGAGCCATGATTCGTAAGTTGTGCTGCCATTTGGAAATGAAGAAGTGCGTGTGAACCCCACACGCAAGGGTCCTAGTAGACAAGTCCGATCCGTGGTCTGGAAGGATGTAGTCAGGCGATACAAGTTTACATTATTATTTGTGAAATTTATAATTTTAATACGAATAAACAAATGCAGATTCCATAATTAAGTAATAAGAAGTCATAAGACGGTTCAAATCATATATAGTAAGTTATTTTACATCTTAGTAACGTAGGACTGTAGTACGATCTCTAAGTACCAGAGAACGTAGAAAACTGTAGTACGATCATCGGACTTAACCAATGAACGTAAAAACTGTAGTACGATCATCGGAGTTAACCAATGAACGTAAAGACTGTAGTACGAACAGTGGCAAGCCACTGATCGTAGGTTGAGAATGCTTGAGAATTTCAGCGGACACAAATCACTCTACAATCTCACGAGTAGAGCTTTTAAAACTCTTCGAATGAAATTAGTCGAGTTGTAAATAATAAAATGAGGAAAATCACATAAGACCGACTGAGGTAGTTTCATTCAATCAAAGTTTGGTCCTAGTTCTCACACCTGAAAAAAGTTGAGTCACAATTGTAGTATTAGTGTGTCGCTTTCACCTGTTCAAATGTGCGCAGGCACACTTTGCCGAATTGGTAATCAAAATTTATCGAATTCTTTTTATTATTATTGCCAATAGCGCTGTTATCGATTCCAACGGATACGATTTGACTGATTACAGAAATTTGAAAGTTTATTGCTCGCGCCATATTCATCGTAGAGGTAGAGCATGATTTCTGAGAATAGAAGGAAACAAAATTTCCTTCTGTCAATATCGGTGCAGGAGTTCTTCCATTTTGGAACGTGGCTGCAAAAGCTAAAGGCTTTTGAAATTAGAAATTAATTAAATTAAATTAAAAAATAACGGAAAATCAAAATTTGGCCTATTTTCTTCATTTTGTGTTTAGTTGGACAACTGAACATCTCAGTGTTTAGTTTGCACAATGCAGGCAAGCAAACTCGAAGTCATCGAATATTTACCACGAAAACTGCGACAAGCTTTAATTATGTACAAAATTTTTTAAAATTACAAACGAAACGTTGTTAAATTAGTTGTTGAAGCAAGAAACTTACATAACCAGAGATGGAACCGGGTCACAGGGTCACCGGGTCACCAGGTCAGTTCGTGTCACTTTTTGAACCGGGTCACCGGGTCAAGAGCTTCGACCCGGGCTTGACCCGGTTTTCTGCATTTACCACAAATTTTTGAAATTTTTGGCTTACTTTAACTTTAACTTAAACTAAACTTTAATTGGCTAAAACTTTAACTTAAATTTTTGCTCGATGTGCAGTATTAATTTGCTTTTTTCTTTTATTTTAGTCTTGAGCATTTTCGCAGCTTGAGGTTATTTGAATCTGTCTGTATCTGGCAGACTATTCTTTAGCTTTATCAATTTCAAGATTATTGTATAAATCTATTTAGTACCATATGTTTTGCAGATTATTTGGTAGATTACCAAGGTAGATGTTTGCGCAATACAAAATAATAACCAATTTTTTTAAAGTTCTCAGTGGTTTTGGACCGCACATGTTACACTTTTCACCACGGATTGATTTCCCAAAATTTCGCAGACGGATAAATTATTGGGTTTGCCAACTCATTTCTGCATTAATTAGAAATGCTACAGTCTTATTAAATACTTTTTAAAAAATCTAGAGCAAACATAGGTATGTCACTGTTATTCATTTTTGGGGGTGGTGATGGAACATGGAAGCCAAAAAATTAGCGTTCTTAGGCAAAATCGAATTTTTGCAGATTTTGGAATTTTGTGGAAAACCGGGTCACCGGGTCACCGGGGTCAAGCCTACGTGATCCTGTTCCATCACTGATAAATACTATTATGGTAGGATATCGGTTAGTTTTATTGTTGTTACACATGACAGTTGTTTCAGGTGCCATAGTGAATATATCCAGCATCGCTAGCACCTTAGCTGTAAGTAACTTTTATTTCAGATAATTTAGCGAAATTAATTATAGCTACTATATTTGCTAATTATATCAAGAGTACATACATAATCGTCACCCTCGTAATTATCAGTCTGCAAAAATCGCCTGCGCAATAACGGCTGCGCACCTCCCAAAACTGAGTATTCCACCTGTGAACAAAGTCTTTCACTCAGGCTAAGGTTGCGTGCTGAAGTTTCAAGCAGTCACAATTTAAACTAAAAACAGCTTTCATCGGGCTTCAACAAGCAAGCAGAGAGCGAGTGAGCATACACAGTAGTGTACTGGAAATACTGAGTTGTGGGAGTCCCATGTTTTGCAGACGATCTGAGTCCGATGATAGCTAATACTGTGGCGCTTGCCACAGTGTTACTTAGGAGTCAAGTAGCACAATAGTAGTATATATCCCCACCCCCCCCACCATTGCCTATGTTTATGTGTTAAAAGCCAAATCAATCGATAAAAAAGGGACATTCAGCTGATTGCGTAATAACCAGCTGCTTATGACTAGCAAGGATTATTGATTAAAAAGGGCCTTGCAACAAGACGGTGATAATTAAACCAACACTTCAAGTCGTTACACACATCGATTGATTTGTCTTTAACACATAAACATAGGTAACGGGGGTGGTGGGGATATATACTACTACAGAGCTTTTGCTCACGAGAAGTGAAATAGTTGGAATGCTTTGCAAAATATATAATTATAATCTCCATTGCGTATAAGTTTAAGCCAAATCTAAGTTCTTTGTAAATGTTTAATTTAATTATTTCAGAATCATATGGGAGCCTATTATAGTATGACTAAAGCAGCCGTTGATAGTTTCACCAAATCATTTGCACTGGATTTGGCACCAAAAGGAGTTCGTGTTAACGCCATAAAGTAAGAGTTACAAGGTAATAAAGGTTAAAATTAATGTAATTGCACGTTTCCGATTAATCCGAACTGCTAGTTTGCTGTAACTCGGTCTTTGCGTTTTTCGTATCTTCTCCAAAAGGTCTTAATAGATTAGAACAAAGCAGCGATACTACATCTCCAGGTCAACAATAACTCGAAGTTTACAAATACTAAAATTTACCATAGCAGGAAAAGCAGTGTGATTCAGGAGAATAAGCTGCTTAGGCACTCATATGTTTAAATTCATTCGGAAACGTTAAAGGCATATCGTTAAACTTGAAAATTTTAGTTATAAAAAGGTCCGTTAGGTACTTAGAGTGACAAATGAAGATTCCGATTTTTTCTTATTTACTACAAGATACTGCAGGTTTTAATATTTAATAGATAAAAGGTGCATTCCTAGACAAAAGCTTGCTGGTGACTATCCTTGATGCCAATTTGTAAGATTTCACAGGCCCTCTGGTTTCTATAAAACTCTTAAAAGTATCTTCCTTAATTCTTACGTCAACTTTTAAGGAACTTTAAAGAATTAGATTTCAAAGCTACTCTTTTCTAGTCCGAAGACGTTTTTAGAATTTGTCCACTGCTAGATTTGCTTCCGGAGATTTAATTCTTGCAATTACTGTTTTAGTCCGGGGCCAGTTAAATCGGAACTTTCAAGAGATCTCTCTGCAGAGAGCATGAAGGTATTTTATTGCTATTAACTCCAAACAGTCGTGAATATAAATTTCAATAAAATATTAATAAGAATAAGAAATGTATGGGATTGGAAAAGAATGCAAAGCAAGCCTGTTTAAATTTCATCAAGAGTACATAACAACTAAGAGTGTGACAAGCGTCACTCACTTATTAGTTTGGGGACAGATTCGCACGCTAACGGCTGACCTCGACAAGAGACCCATCACTCAAAAGAAATCCGCACGCTATGCTTGTGCGCTGAAGCTCGCAACAGACGCACATTGAACCAACTGACTAGTTGTGTTTTCGAGCTTTAGAACGTAGGCATAGCGTGCGAATTTCTTTGAAGTGATGGGTCTAATTTTTCGGGAGGGGGGGGGGTCAGCCGTTATCGTGCAGATCATGTCCCCAAGCCTAATAACAAACAGCTTGACTCTTGTGTACTCTTGATTTCATTAAGTCATTAGGGGTTCTTTACGAGTTTTTTGCCTTTGCACAAGTTTGCAATTATCCAATTTCAAGCATTTTTCCTCCTGCGCCTCAGCGTTTGGCAGTTTTTGGCTCGAGCATGCATTTAATTTGGTGAACATACATTTTACCATAAATGCATGTAGGTAATGGTTTAAGATAGGCAGTACATGATTTCTGTGTCGATTTCTCTTTTGAAAGAATTCTTTCTCTAGTCTATGCATTTACGCATATGTGTATTGGTTTATAGACAATTCTTGCATACTTCAAAACCGGAATAGATCATTCCGATTTCAATGACTAGCTCATTAAGACCTTCCTTACTGACATTACATATTTGACAAAACAGTGAAACATTGTAAATACGTACTTTAACCAAAATGTGGAAAGCAGGCTAGTTTTTAAACCATTAGCAGTCATAAATAATTAGTTGATGTTTGCACACGGTTTTGCTGTATGTACCTAATTAGTTATTCACTCAGTTATGAAAATATTAACAGCGCAGCAGGTTTATATGTTTAGAAAATATTAGTCAAACGGAACTGAACCTTTGCAGAAAAAATATTGCTTGTTAAAGTTTTTGTTATCACACGGTATCACATTGTGGTCGACCACCCTAGCACGTGTGAAAATTTAGTTTCAGCAGAACCAAAAACACCAAAAACTTACACACGAGGAGTATTGAAAGAGGTTACAAGCAGATTTCATAGTCATACTTAGCTAATTAATTTTAAGTTTTAGATAAATTTTCATTTCGTATTCTTTGCTTCTGCGATTTCTTCTCAACTAAGAATGTAAATTTAGTTTCGGCTGACACGTTCGGGTGTCAAGCGCGGTGTAAACGTCATTACGTATAGATAGTTGTATGCATGCTGTTGTTCACTATGCAAAATGAATTCTGCCCACTTCTTTCAGATGTTTGCAAACATGCCTGATCTTCAACCCAACAAACGTGTGGCAGAACCCGAGGAAATAGCCAAGATCATCGCGTTCCTGTCCACGAAAGATTCAGATTTCATAACTGGAGTCTGCCTTCCAACAGATGGAGGTCAACTTCTGACCAGCAGCTTTTGGTCATTGATGAAGAAATAAAGTGTTTCAGAACCACATGAGTCGTTACGACTGTTTTTAGAAAAAGATCACGGCTAGCACTTGTTTCAATTTTGTCGAAGATTGTGCAATGGAGTTATGGCAATTAGTAGTTAGATAGTAATAAATTACATAACTTCAGTTTTCTAGTTTATCTTGTGCGATTAGTAGACTGTGAGCATCTGACTTGCAGTATCTTTTTTCTCGACTAGGTGCTCTGCTCAGGTTTTCAACAGTTTCTTGAAAGTAAATGCCACAAAGAAATTTTCGGGACTTAGAGAGATACCCATATTTTGGTTTTACACTAGTGCCAGCAATTAAACATTCGAGGCACACTCCAGCTATACAGACAGACATTTCAAATCGAACCGAAAATAGAGCGAAAATTTTAAGAACCATAGCCACTAACAACAAGGAAAATGTTAACACTCCGCACCTAAAGAAAACCCAAAAATAAATGATAGTGTACCTGCATTTTTCCTACAAATAAGCAAGTGAAATCACTGAGATCTGATTGAGAAGATAAAGAAAAATTGATCTGACACCCAGAAAGGACACCACAACTTCCAGCATACATGCTGGTTGAGTACTTTTCTTACACTCTGATAAGGATCTGGAAGTGTAGGCTATGACACGTTCTCGACCATTCTGTAGTTGTGTCAGAACAGCTCCAAACCAATCTGACGGCAGAGGCATACCTGGTTACTGTGGGTTTGACATCCGGGATGGAAGTAGCCCAAGGTTGGAGAAGACTGAATATCTGTTTTGAGTTCTTCCTAAGACTTTTGCTCTTTCTCACCACACTGAAAGGTTCAATCTTGTGTCTATGAGATTTCTTAGCGGTTCGCTTTTAGTGGCAAAATTCTTGACGAAACGAAGGTAAAAAAGATGCCATTCCCAAGACTCTTCCTACCGCTGCTTTGGCAACAGGTCTTGGTATGTCTCGTATAGGTTTTCATCGGTCTTGGAACTGGGTTCTATTCCATCCGCTGACAGAAGGTGACCAAGAAACTCCAGTTGCGGCATGGAAAGTAACACCTTTTCTGGTTCTATTCGCACGTTGTACTCTTGTAGACGACGTAGGATTTGGTGAAGTCGCTCATGCTGGTTTGCTGGTTTCCTCCGGTAATCAAAATATCATCTTGATAGATGACGAACTTCAGGTATTCCAGCTGTACGATTTGTATCATCTTCTGAATGCAGCCGCTGATAAAAAGACCCATCGGAAGACGTTTGAACTGGCGAAGGCCATATTCAGTGATAAATGCTGTGAAATGGCGACTTTCTGGCATCAGTTGAACCTGAAAGTAGGTTTCGCTGAGGTCTATTTTCCAAAACACTCTTCCTTATTTCAGCACAGAAAGAGATCCTTCAACGTTTGGTAATGGGATTCGGTGGGCGATCACAACTTTGTTCAGAGGTTGGAGATCAACACAGATCCCGATTTTTTCATTTTGTTTGGATACAACCACCAAACCATGGACCCAGTCTGCAGCGTCAACATTTTGAATAAGACCGTCATCTTCTAATTTCTTTAGTTGTTCTGAAACATTTTCTGTCAATGATAAAGAAACAGGGCGGAGCTTATCACAAACAGGTGTTGTATTTTCTTTTATCTCGACCTTTTGTGCAAATCCTTTAATCTGCCCTAATATCTTGGAGAACAGGATTGGATACTGTTGTTTAAGCGATTCAATAAATATATTGCAGATGGATAAGCTTTGACGGCTGAGGTTAATTTTCAGTTTAGATATCAAATCTCTTCCCATCAAACACTTGTTACGGCTCACAACAAGAATTGAGGTGGTACATGTTTCAGAACCATACCAACAAGTTGTATGAAAAGTCCCGTGAACGTTGACTTTGGTGCCACTGTAGCTTGTCAATTTGATGTCTCAGGTTGTGGTAGTTTGAAACCGAAATGGCATTCGAACATCTGTGAAGTCGTCAAGGTAACTGCCGAACCAGTGTCGACCACAAAGGTTTCCGCTTTCTTGGTTCAGGTTGACTCTTGAAGCTCCAACTTGCTGATGATTTCATCGGTGTAGTAGAATGGTTTAAAACGCAAACGTTTTCAAGACTGACCGTTGTAGTTGCTTGCACTGTTTTAGCTCGGTGAGCTGTGGGTCGCTTGGTATTATTCTTTCTTTCTCTGCAAACTTTTAGCATAGTGTCCTACTTTTGTGGCAAAAGTTGCATTTGGCGTTTGCTGCAGGTCATGTTTTGCGGTCAAAACTGTGATCATTCCCGTATCACATGCAAAACCTTTTCCTGGATTTGGAAAAAATGTTGCTGATTTTTCCTTTGAACTAGGTGAACAGAAGATTCGGCACCTTTTGACATTATTTCGCATCTTCGGTAGCTCCTGATTTGTCGACAGCTCTGTAGTGCATTTTCCACTGTAAAGTTGTTGTTCCATTAGCATTCTTTCACGTAACTTCTGGTTGGTAATCCCTTCAACGAGTTGATCTCTGATCATCTCTTGTGGATCTTGAAATTCACACGGTACGGCTAGGGAACAGAGATAGCTGTAGTAGGTATCAGTGGTTTCCGATGGACCTTGCTTCCGTTGACGAAATTCGTGACGCGCGGCAACCATGTTGGATTTGGAAGCAAAGTGGGTGCGAAGAGTTTCTAAAACAACGCAAAAGTTTCTTCCATTTTGTTTGGGCAGAGAATAGATTCGGTGCGCTTCTGTACCGATGCAGATAAGAATGATTGCGATTTGCTGGATATTCGCCGGCTCTGGATAATCGCTTGAGCCGGTAGTGGTCATATAAGTTAATAGTCTCAGTTCCCATTGTTTCCAAGGGATGACAGATGATCCCGGGGTATCCAGAAATGGTGGTTGGGGGTCTGAAATGATCCATTGGTAGGTGAATGGAATTTGATAATGACTCATCGCCAAAATGTATTGACTTAAAATATGTCATAACTAACGCTATCCTAAGCATATCAAAAAGGTGATCATCATTATTTGTGAAATCGTAACGAAAACTCATTATCAAAACTTTCTATAGTTATTTCTATATAAACGGAAACCATTTTTAAAAATCCCTTTTCAAAGTTTAATCACTACAGTCAGTTTATTAGATTAGTCCAGTTTCTAGAATAAAGCCCGATTATCGCGAAGAGCAAGTTGTACTCTTTTAGTTGTGAAAGTAGACTTTTAGTTGTAATGGCAAGCAGCATTGGTAGTGAAAGCCAACGCAATCTCCGAAACATTTTGTTTCTTACAGCCAGTTTCAACGAAGCATTCAGCGATTACCTCAAATTCGTGTCCAGAAAAATTGAATGAAAGTGGCCCAAAAACTGACCTCCGTCAAGTTGGTGCAATTCATTCATATGTTTCAGAAGTGATAGTGACCTAGCTATCAGAGTTCAATAAATGAACCAGTTTTTCTGAGTCGAATGTAGTTCGTATGCACACGCAAACTTTTCTATATAAAAATAGTTTGTTCATCAAAGTTCGCTATGGAGCTCATCTTTTTCATATTATGTGTATGCATGTCCGTCAGTCACATGTTCGGCTTGATTTGTTCTAGCATTTGGAAATCTGTTGTAGTCGACACGAAAACTGATTTGTCTTTCTCAGCAATGAGACGTAAAGTAAACACAACAGGTATCTGGCAGATCGTAATCATCAGGCACATACGCGTACTCCCACCAAATGGTTGGACCTCCGAGACAGAATAGACCACACGTTTTGATCAGGGTTTGCGTTACAGAATTCTTCCATCCTTGCACGGTTGATTTTTAAGATAGGTGTAAACAGAGTTGGAAGTGGGTCACAATTTTCATGATCCGCGGGTACCCGCGACCCGCGGACCTCTGACCCGGCGACCCGCGACCCACGACCCACGACCCACTGAAATT